>JAODAL010024235.1:0-60987 GCA_025379985.1 Phyllomedusa bahiana | reverse complement strand
TTTTTAAAACAAACCATAGGGCCATATGTATAAAAACTCACTTTGTTGCCCATAACAACCAATCAGAGCACTACTTTCAATTCATAAAGTGCGCTGGAAAAATGAAGAGGTTTGCTAGGGCAACAAAGGATTTTTAGCCCTAACATTTTAAACATGTGGCCCATAAGGGCTTATTTTAAAAATTTTACATTAAAATTTCAGTTTAAACTATGCATGACTCGAGCCTAAATGATTTTAAAAGAAGAAGTCATGCATTGCCTCTTAGTCCACGCACCAGAGATAACATAATCTAGCAATTTTACATGTAGTAAAATTATAAATATATAAACTAAAGAATATTAAGATGTACGTAGCCATGTACAATTCTGGATCCTGTCTGGTGGCGGCTCTGGGGTCGGAGATGGTGTATTCCCTGGAGCAGATTGATTCTTGCCTTGTAGGTTCCAGGGCGTTCACCAATGGGGAGGCTGGGCTTGAAATATTTGTCTCCCCCCTTTCCCCCCACTTTTTTCCCTTCACCCTTCGTTAATTTAAGGGCACGGCTTTTTCAACTGTACTAGCTATAAATCTATTTATTAACACTTTAAATTTTCCAGTGGATGTCAGCCTTGATCCAAAAACTGCTCATCCTGATCTGAAGCTATCCGATGACCGTAAGCATTTATCAAGGGCAGCAGTCAGACTAAATGTACCAGACAATGAGGAAAGGTTTGACACCCGACTATATGTCCTTGGAAAAGAAGTTCTTTCTGAAGAGCCAAAGTACTGGAATGGGAATGCAGAACGTTCGAGCCACTGGACTATTGGAGTTGCTTCTAAAAATATAAATAGGAAAGGAAAATTGAATTTATCTCCGGATGAAGGAGTTTGGCATAGAGCAAAAGAAAAAACACAAGGTTTATACATACCGTCCAATCACAATTAAAGTCTCCAAGGGCCTTAGCTGTATAGGAACATTTACACACTTGAAAAAGAGGACAATTGTTTTAAAACAAGAGGAAACCCTAGCCACAGAGGAGGAGACACATGAACATCTCCAAACAGTAAATGCAACAGGGGAATTTTTTGACGGAGCCACCAAAGGCCACATCAACCCCTGGGCCACTACTTCGGGGAACGGGCCCCCGTTGTAAACACTGAACACACTATAGACCTTGGAGCCCACAAATCCAGGCTTGCTCAAAGATGCCCAATCCCTTTGACTTACCAAGGTTTTTTACAGGTGGAGTCGGGTCTAAATAATACTTTCACCTGTACCGGGGCAGATTTGGGGTCGTCCTGAAAGGGAAAATTGGGGGGCCAAAATGCAGACACCCAGAAATATAGAAAAGGGGGGGAAGGCCATACTAGATTTGGGGGATGCCAACTAACCCAACCATGAATCAGGGAGGATTTCTTAAGAGGTCTAGAGAAGTGGTGCCGAGAGAAGGGGGAGAAATTTGACATTTCCCTTTTAGATGTGGTACAAGGACCAAAAGACAGGGTGGCCAAATTTTGGGGGAAAAATTTAAAATTAAGACACAGGATTTGGGATATAAGGAACAGAGAGGGGGGAAGAAGCTTTTCCATGTACTTTCAGACGGTCTCAAACCACACCCGTCAAAAGGTTCAAGCAGCAAAACCCGACGGGGGAAAACATGTGCCATTAAGGTTGGTGCGTGTAGAAAAAGGGGTGGAGCTAGACCAAAAGACAAAGCCCGTACATTATGTCTCCAATGGTGCTTGGAAACCAAAGCCAGTCAGGCAGGAGCTTAAAAGATGCTGGAATTGTGGGAAATTAGGTCACTTGAGACGTCAATGCCGTCTGCCCCCAACAGGAGAACCAAGACGGGGATGGTTTCTCACCCCCTTCCACACAATAGGAAAATGGGCAACCCCGTAGAATTCTACCCCTTAGGCACCCCAAACATCAGGGCCACAAGGGATAATCCAAGTAATCTCCCAATGGAAGGGAAATTTTTCCGGGTTTGATAGGGGGCTCCCAAAAAACTGTCATTGCCAGGAACATGTTAACTTATCTACATATCAGTGATACTCTTGAGACTAAAGGGGTTTTGAGGGGTAAACCCAAAGAATGCCCCCTAACTAAGCCTTACCCCAAAAGTTAGCTGACCTACATGCATGACAAGACTAATATTTATGACAAATCCCCTGTAAATTTGTTGGGGTGGTGCACGGGCCCCGCAAGCACACATATCATAAACCCAAAAATGTTGTATTAAAAGGGAAACCCTGAAAAACTTTTTATGCAAAGTACCTTTGTCTGTATGTACAAACTCAGTCTCTCCCCTTCCCCTATCTTGGTCAGGTTCTTGATTCACTGTGGGCAAAATAAAAAATGACATAGGACATATGCCATTCCCCCCAGTGATAATACTTTGAAACCAAGCGAAGCCTCCTCAAATCAAGCAGTACCCTTGATACGGCACAAGAGGAGGGAAGGAAAAAACATAATAGCATTGATAGTTTCGGGGCAATTGAACCTACAAAGCAGTGGCAAATACTCCCCTTCCAGAAAAAAGAAAGGAAGGAAAGGGGGCCGTACTTACAGGAGGGTTCAGGCCTCAGGCAGTTAATCGATCACTAAATGTGACACGGGGTTTCCCAACCCCCCCCACTTTTATCACAAATACCAATCACTGCCCAAGGGTTAAAAGTATAGATTGTAACCGTTTTTTCCTCCCCCTAGAAACCGAAGCCGTATCTATTTCCCTTTACATTTTGGGGGCCCAATACACATGGAAAGTTCTCCCCCAGAATTCACCTACCCTGTACACGGCTACATTACAAATGGTCTTGCAGGATTGGGTCATTCTACATGCTGAGATTGTGCTCTTGAGTTATGTAGACGACCTTCTTCTGTGTGCCCCAACAAGAGAGGTGTGTCGTAAGACCACCATATCACTACTCCAACATTTAGCATCAAAAGGGTGTAAGGCTTCAAAGGAAAAATTGCAATTTTGTCAGGAAAAAGTTTTTTCTAGGAATTGCATACAGCAGGAGCTGGGCTTTTGACCAGGGACAGGAAAAAGGAAATTTTGGGGGTTTGAGCCCCCCTACGGGGGCCCCAACGCTTCGGATTTTTCTGGGGTTTTTGTCATACTCAGACCTTGGGGCCCGATCTGCTTCATTTTTAATGCAGCCCCTCTACGACTTTTTAACCTCTAACCCTTCCATTGACCCCAAAGGGGCTAAATGTTTCTACTCCCAAAAAAGTTGAAATACTATCGCCCCAGCCCTAGTACCCCAATTATAGTAAAGGGTTCCTACATACGTATGGAGAGGGGGGCATGCAACGGGTTCTGGCCCAAAAGCAGGGGTCAACAAAACAGCCCTTGCCTACCTCGGCAAATTTGGATCCTGTGCTAAGGATCCCATCATGTGCCCGGCGGTAGAGAGTTACCTTTGCTGGAAAAGCCCTCGACATAGTGTTGGTTTACCCTTACTATTTTTAACACCCCAAAACGACCTGCATAACATCCTTCCGGGTCCAAGTCAAAACACATCTCTGTGGCTAGACAACTCAGACTCCAATGTGCCCTGCTCACCCCCCCAAAATGTGACCCTTAAAAGATCTGACATTGAAACCCGCTATTTAAATTTCCCCATTGATAGTGGGGAAAAAGGGGGGAAGAGAAAGGGGAAAACCCCACTATTTCTTCAGGGCTTATCATTGAAAGGTTCGGGGAGATGCAAAAGAACATTTGCATAGCCCTTATGGCCCGGGAGACATCAGGTTTTTTTACGTTTATGATGTACCTCCACTAATCCAGATGTTGAGTTTTTTGTAGAGGGCTTTTAAAGATGGTGAAGAGGAGGGTTTTTACACGGGGTACGCAGTGGTCCACAACAGGGGTACAAAAAGCAGAACCGCTTCCGCTCACGGGTGTCGCACAGGAGGCGGAGCTTGGGCACTCGTTAAGCGCTTGAGATCAAAAGAAATGCAGTAACATAATACGTTTCCAGTATTTTTTTTGGAAATTTTCCCCCCACGATTTGGCCCCATATGGAAAGCTAGGGTTTTCCTTTTGCATCAGCAGGTACTCCCATTAAAAGGGACACCTCACAGCCAATAATGGACCTTATGCTTCCAAAGAGGTTGCCATAATTAAAGTAAAAGCACACACAAACCGACACAATGGGGGCACGGGGCAACAAAAAGGCAGATAGAGGGGCCCAAAGGAGCAGAAAGGGAAACCCAAAGGGGAAAAGGAAACTACCCCAAGTTTGGGGGACAAAAACAAGAGGCCCCAGCCCCCCCCCCACTGATCATGATGAACGATGCAAGGGCCCTTTTGCCCTAGGTGTCCTGCAAACCTGACCCGGCAACTTCGGGGAAGAGCTGAAGGTTATAAAAAACTGGGCTAAAGAAAAGTGAAGGTCTGTGGAAAGGTTTGGATTGTGGTATGCCTGCCCCGGTCCCCTTTTAAACTGCATGGTTCGCTGCTCATGGCCCCAAAACATCTGTTAAAATCCCCTTGTTCTCTAATCGAGAAGCAATGGTTTTCGCCTGGATTCACGACAGTTGCCACCAGGGAAACACAGTCATGTTTCACAGCATGAACACAACCCAGGTAAGTAATCCAAAGTACCGCAAAAACATACCCAAAAGGCCCCCTACCCTTTCAACGGCTGCAAATTTATTTCATACAGCTACCCAAAGGTAGGAAAGTTGAAATGTCCTTGTTTGCGTAGAATTTTTTCGGGTGGCCCGAAACCCCCCCCAAAGCCAAAACCCCTGCAAAAACTACTGCAAGGAAGCTAATGACGAAGTTTTCTGTAGGTTTTTGGGTTTTGGAGACTTTGGAGAGTGACAAGGTACCCCTTTCACTTTTAGAGTATCAAAATTTTATGCAAAATTTGGGGGTGAGTCAAGCCTTCCACCCCCGTACACCCCCAATCCAGTGGAAAAATAAAACGACTAAATGGACCCCCGAAAATAAAAATTCAAAAGGGGAGGAGGAGTTAGGAAAACCTTGGACAAGTGTTGCCGTTTGCACTCTTTTCTATCAGTACACACCCAAGGGGGAAAAAAAGTTTTCTCTCTTTAAAGCTTATTTGGGTCAGCTCCAAGGTTAGGACTTTACTTCCCACAAAAAACACAATTTCAATGTGACAGTCCACAGCTATGTCAAAAAACACAAAAAAGACCTCTTATGTGCACAAGCAAGTCTTTGATTATATTTCCGATCCCAAAAGCCAAGAAGGGACTCTTCCCTCCCAACCCCGGGATTGGGTGGTTTGAAAAAAAAATACCAGAAAAACCCCTAGAACCAAAATCGATGGTCCCCTTCCAGGTTCCTCACTACAAACACCTCATATAACTTTAGGGAAAGCCCCAAAATGGATTCATGGAGTCATTGTAAACTTTTGAATGAAAGAATGATTCTGCTCATATGATGGTGATTTCCCCCATCAGCACAAACTGAGGGGGGGAATGGTAACCCAAAATAGGATGTGGTAAAATATGTGGGTTTTAACACCTCCAGGTCATCACAACTTTTCTAATTTTTATTTTTTAAGGTGGGGACAATTGAATGGGACAACCAGTGGGATGATAAGGATAAATGGTTTCAGGGGGGGGGGTTGTACCATACATCTGTGTCACTAGACCCGGAATGAAAACTGTAACTCTTGGTCATGCGGTTGGAATACAAGGGATCCATGAGGATATGCCCCCCAAAAAAGCGCAACCAGGGTTAGTAACAGGTGCCCCCCCAGAAATAATGACTACCCAAGGACACCCCCCGATGGATTTGTGATCAAAACACTGAGGGAAGACGAAACCGTAATCCCCATGTAATAAACATAAAAACCCCTCACCCGGAGATGAAGGCCCATATTATTAGGGTTGTATGTTCCAAGCCAAAAAGTCCGACAAGGAACTTTTTGGTTAAAAGCCTTACAAGAATAGGGGAAAAATTTACATGGAAAACGGCCCCCTAAAACACTACTCATTATTTTGATTTCATACCTGAGGAGGGGATTATGAAGATAAAATAACAATAGAAAAAGGATACACAGAAAGGAACGGGTGGTCAATTGGATGAGGTACCTCCCTTCAAAACAATAGGAAAATTTATTGCATGTGCACAGTGGGCCACATTAGGAAAATACCCTTAAACTTGATAATGACATTTCCCCGAGGACTTCATTATCCGACCCTATACAACTCATATGACCCCACCGGTGCAACTTTTGCAAATTTTTAGCACACATCTACCCACAATAAAAGGTCAAGTGCCCCCCTAAAACTGGGAATCCAGGAAATTAAAACCCGGTTTTCAAAGAACGGAAATGGAAAAGGGTAAATTTAATCCAATTTTGTGACACTACAATTTTGGTAAAAACCCGATGGACAGGGGTTTTGAATAAATGGTTCTTTAACCAGAGTGTGGGAAGAACTGATTTTTGGTTGGTGGGAGATATGAAGTTTAAACCTAGACATTAAAAATTGGGTTGGTAGTTTTACTCGATGCAAAAAATTATGCCATTCCAAAAAATCTCTCAGATAAAACACATTAGAATTAACAACTTCAAGTGTTGAAGGCTCACTAGGGGAAAAAACGTGAACGTACCACAGGGTCCCTTTGACCAAGAATTTTTTATTTACAACATGGAGTCCCCCGAGGGGGCCCGATAAGTTCAAGGCCAAAAACGATAGCATGGGGTTTTTAATCATTTTTTTTTTTGGTGGGGGTACAGTGAAAAAAAAATTAGATTATAAATATATCTACTAAACAAAAGAGATTTATTAATTTTACAAGAGATGCAATTAAGGCTTTGGGTAGCAGATAGGGCCAACCCCTTTGATGACAGGCAGAATAGGATGGGTCTAGATATGTTTTGGGTGAGAAAGGGGATCTGCAAAATGTTCGAAATTACGTTTTACTTTCATCCCTAATAATACACCTCCTATGGTTAGCGTCACAAACCCTAGAAGGACTGACATCCTATCTGAGGAACTTGCAGAAAATTCCGGTTTCGACAACCCCTCACGAAGGCCCGGAATCATAGTTTTGGAAATGGAGCCTCAGTTCCAGTTTGCTATTTCAGTTGCGTGGGGTTGCAGCAGTACTATTACTTTGGGTGTTGCTGTATCCCCGTGCTCAGGATTTTCCAGGAAAATGATTGTGCCTCCTGAATAAGACTATGTATGTTACCATACCACCTGGAAAAATCTACAAATCTACCAACCCAAAATTTAAATTCCAACACTCCTTGATTGTGAGAGGAATAGCATTGTCTGAGGCTGACCCCCTCCCCTCCTTCCCAATAAAGTATATAAATAAACTTATAAAAATTAAGTGATAAATTGATAGGGTAATTTAGGGCAACTTAGGAGACCTACGGGCCCACCCTTTAATGGCCCAGTTCAGGGCGATGGTTCCGCTCAGGGACAAAAAGAAATAGGGTGAGCATATAGGGAAAGATAAGGAAATCCATCAAAAGGAGGGCGTCAGGTAACAGACAATGGTACTTCATCACAAAAGGAGGGACTGTTAAGGATGATAGGAACTAAACAGTTAATGAAATGATTCTAAAGCTATGATTCTCTTTTAATAAAGTCAAGTTGACCTGTTCCTGAGTAATCTGCTTTAGATGCAGTATCGAGTGAACTTTGATGCTAATGACTCAAAGAATAAACTAATGAATATTACCTGCAATAAAGGATAAGAAACTAATGATTATTATTAGGAAAGCTGAATAAGGCATTATGTGCATAATATGTTCTTATAAAAACTTTGAACCTGAATCTGGTGATATGTTGTAAAGACTTATGTCATAATTGTGCACGTCAGAGGAACGTCTTCTGTCAGGGCCGGACTGGGACCAAAAATCAGCCCTTTCACACAAACCTCACCAGCCCTCATGCAAAAACACCCCCATTGCAGAACAATGTGTCGTGATGGATTCTGCTTTACTTTATAACACCTAAACATTAAATATGTAAAACTCACTAATATTACATAAGAAACCAGCATAAAATAGATTAGAAATTAAACACTTAATCATATGGTCAGAGACTGTAGAATATGACAGATTTTTGGCGCATTACATAGCGCTTAATGTGCCAAACTTTGTATGAGCATAGAGTGTAATGCGCCAAACTTGGCGCACTAAGCGCTATGTAATGGGCCCAAAATCTGTCATATTCTACACTCTTCTATATCTATTTAGAACTGTGGTGTCGGCGCCAAGTTAAAGAAAAAGTACGCATTCAAATTCATACATGTCGCCCTCTTAATGTTTCAATGCTTGGATTATGAGATTCTGAGAGTGTAAAATATGACAGATTTTTGGCGCATTACATAGAGCTTAGTGCGCCAAGTTTGGCATATTACACTCTATGCTCATACAAAGTTTGGCGCATTAAGCTTTATGTAATGCGCCAAAAATCTTCATAATGTCGTATTCTACACTCTTCTATATCTATTTAGAACTGAAGTGTCGGCGCCAACTAAAAAAAAAGTACGCATTCGAATTCATACATGTTGCCCCAGATTTACTCACAAAATTGTTAAATGTAAAACCAAAACTCCAGAGCCCGCATCACTGTCGCCGCACTATCTATCCTTAGGGCATGTTCACATGATGAATTGGACAGATAATTTGTAGCTGTAAGACAAGGATTTGACGCCGATTTTCAGAGGCAGATTTTCAGCCTCCTACACAATGTGATGTCTCAGAATCCACCACAAGTATTGGCATGTCAATTCTTTACCATTGCTGAAAAAAGATGGCTGCACTGAGGAAAATCAGCGATGCCAATTTACCATAGGAAACAATGTAAGATGGATTACACGCCGCTTCTAAGGCAGCTTCAGCGCTGAATCCGCCTCAGAAACAGCATCAAAATCAGCCGCGTGAGGTCCCCTTACCTTGGGGCTACACTGAGACCTTCTACACCACTACTGACTTGTTTTAACTCCTGAGTGACCACCGCATGTAACTCAGTGCATGGCTTTGTACTGCAGCTGTAGCTTTATAGCTAAAATCATTCCGGTCATTTTAGGTTACATTTGCTCTAGTTCACATTAGTATATACTTTATGTGCTGGACACAGAAGATTGGTCGACCCTCAGTACATGAAGCATAGACTGACATAACAGAGCAAACAAAGTCCAAAAGAGATGACGACATTTGTGGTGTTGTTTGCTATGGCTCTATTGTGATGCCAGGCAGGATACATCAGGAGACCTTTCAAAGTCCTGAAACATGATTTAAATGGGGGCTGAACTTCATCTTAAAAAGGTGTAGGCCCGGCCTTATTTATCCATAACCAAGAGGAATAACAGAGGAACGCCACAACACAAAGATTTAAGGAAGGATGCTGCAGATTTGTTATCGCACCGGAAATACAAAACTTTACAAAATGCCCCTCAGCCAGCCATATATATACTGTATATATATATATATATTATATATATACTCACCGGCCACTTTATTAGGTACACCTGTCCAACTGCTCGTTAACACTTAATTTCTAATCAGCCAATCACATGGCGGCAACTCAGTGCATTTAGGCATGTAGACATGGTCAAGACAATCTCCTGCAGTTCAAACCGAGCATCAGTATGGGGAAGAAAGGTGATTTGAGTGCCTTTGAACGTGGCATGGTTGTTGGTGCCAGAAGGGCTGGTCTGAGTATTTCAGAAACTGCTGATCTCCTGGGATTTTCACGCACAACCATCTCTAGGGTTTACAGAGAATGGTCCGAAAAAGAAAAAACATCCAGTGAGCGGCAATCCTGTGGGCGGAAATGCCTTGTTGATGCCAGAGGTCAAAGGAGAATGGGCAGACTGGTTCGAGCTGATAGAAAGGCAACAGTGACTCAAATAGCCACCCGTTACAACCAAAGTAGGCAGAAGAGCATCTCTGAATGCACAGTACGGCGAACTTTGAGGCAGATGGGCTACAGCAGCAGAAGACCACACCGGGTGCCACTCCTTTCAGCTAAGAACAGGAAACTGAGGCTCCAATTTGCCCAAGCTCATCGAAATTGGACAGTAGAAGATTGGAAAAAACGTTGCCTGGTCTGATGAGTCTCGATTTCTACTGTGACATTCGGATGGTAGGGTCAGAATTTGGCGTCAACAACATGAAAGCATGGATCCATCCTGCCTTGTATCAACGGTTCAGGCTGGTGGTGGTGGTGTCATGGTGTGGGGAATATTTTCTTGGCACTCTTTGGGCCCCTTGGTACCAATTGAGCATCGTTGCAACGCCACAGCCTACCTGAGTATTGTTGCTGACCATGTCCATCCCTTTATGACCACAATGTACCCAACATCTGATGGCTACTTTCAGCAGGATAATGCGCCATATCATAAAGCTTGAATCATCTCAGACTGGTTTCTTGAACATAACAATGAGTTCACTGTACTCAAATGGCCTCCACAGTCACCAGATCTCAATCCAATAGAGCATCTTTGGGATGTGGTGGAACGGGAGATTCGCATCATGGATGTGCAGCCGACAAATCTGCGGCAACTGTGTGATGCCATCATGTCAATATGGACCAAAATCTCTGAGGAATGCTTCCAGCACCTTGTTGAATCTATACCACGAAGAATTGAGGCAGTTCTGAAGGCAAACGGGGGTCCAACCCGTTACTAGCATGGTGTACCTAATAAAGTGGCCGGTGAGTGTATATAAAAACACGCTCCATACCAACACCGCTGCCAAGTCTTGGCAGTATAGTATGGTAAAATCATAGCACTCATTCATTCATTCATTCATGGAGCGCTATGATTTTATGGGGTATTCCCCACCACACAGTACGCTGCACTGCAGTATGCCCAAAATGCGACTGCAATTATGATAATTCATAGCTCTCATTGAGAGCTATGAATACCTGACATTTTCCTCGATGTACAATACATGGAGGGGAAAACAATTGACATGTCACTGCTTCCCAGCGTTTATGCGACAGGGAGAGTGAAAGTCGACAGGGACCGGCAGTCAGCGATTTAGAAGTACACGCTGGCCAACACATACTTCTAAAGCACCCAACGTATTGCTGCGCACACACCCCAAGACCCAGCACACATACTCCAAGACCCAGAAAACACTTGATCTGTATACAGCGCTTATTGAGCGCCTTGCATGCAGTGATCACTCTCACAGCTGCACAAACACTGTGCAGCCGCCAACTCTTCATTTTATTAAAAATGAATCACAAACATGATGGGGGGAGGGGAGAAGGGAAAGCTGGAAGGGGAGAAGTGTAAGTGAGGGAGAGCACCTGAAGGAGGGTGGAGGGGTGCACAGAGACATGAAGGGAGGGGACACCTGAAGGGGGGGGGGTACACACAGACATCAATGGAGAGGAGCAAACACACATCCGAGGCACAGGTGTTGAAGGGGAGAGGAGGGAAAGGGAGCACACACACACACACACACACACACACACACACACACACATGAAGGGGGAGGGGGGACAACAACACAGAAGTGAAGGCAGCCCTTACCAGTAACACTGGACCAGCTTCCTCTACTCACCCTCCTTGAAGCTGGCAGACACTGAGCTGCTGCAGTGTGACAGGTGTCCTCTGCTGTGCTTCCTGCACACTGCCATCAGGCTGGAGAGGCTGCTGAGCTCTTTCTATGCAGGAGGGCTCCCTTTGGTCCCAGGTGAGTGGCCCCTCTTCCTGCAGATGCCTGGGTCCGTCCTACTGACAGCGTGGTGCAGGCCCCTGCGCTCCTGGCAGCATGGGCTGTGTGTGAGGGAGGGGGCGGGCCCTTAATCACAGGGAGCTGAGCTCTGCCTGGGAGAACAAGGAGTGACACACAGAGGCCACTGACAGCCCCCTACAGTCCCCTGCCCAGAGGCCATGTGTGAGAGAGGGGCGGGGCTTCACAGGAAGTGCAGTGAATAAATTATAAGCAAGACTGCCCCTGTGTGAGCAAACAGCTCTAGCAAATGCCCAGCTTGCCCAATCTGCAGTCCGGGCCTGCCCTCTGTTCAGGAGTATAAATATACAATGATTCTATGAATAAATTATGCATTGCACTCAGAGAACCATCTGGTCGTCTGTGTATTTGTGTCATGCAGTCCAGTCTGCTTTCATCCATTAAATCTGGCTACCATTGGAAGATTGATGAAAGTATCCATGTGTGTTCTAAAGGCTGCCCACACTGTCCTCAGAAAGATTCAGATGAAAATACTCAAATGTTGCTCAAAGAAGATTCTAAAATGTCAGGTTTCATGGACAGATGCATTTGTCTTAAATAACCAGGGGCACATGCATGATATTTTTATGGGGTGGGGAATTGAAAAAAATAATTAGGAAGCACTAGACATGGGTGTTGAATACTGCACTCCCCATTCTTATAGCTCTCACTATAGTTGGCTAAGCAGATGATGAGGCTGATGGTTTTTAGGGAGAACAGTTTCTGGTCTTCTCCTCCAAAGAGAAGACTGGGATCCTATATCCCTAAATACTAGCTGCAATATTTACTGCTCGGAAAAGTAAGTTGTACTGTACAGACTGTGTGATTGTCCTATCACTACAAGGAGGAAATACTTGCTAACAGTAGTAGCAGTTGTCAGCAAATGTTCTCTCCCAGCACTAGGTCAGGAAGAACAAGGTGTTAACATTATAATAGAATTTGCTAAGCAAAGGATGTGGCTGCCAGGATTTGGGGAGAAAGGCAGTAATGCCATCTGCTCAGAAGAGTCTGCTGTACTGTACCGTTAAATAATGCAAGCAGTTATAATGTAATATCACTATACAATGGCTGCATATTAGATCATGACCACATATGCCACCAGATTGTGTCTAAACACCACAAACCATTACCAAATAATACCTCGCACCAAGATAACATATTATCACCTCAAAATGAATAATACCACCATATCGTTGCAAAATATGTGCGCGTGCACACTCATAACATGTCCTGATAAAGCTGCCACCATGCTCTCATGAGCCAACAACCTTCAGTCAAATTCACCATCTCCATAACGGGCTTGCGCCCCATCTTACCGTACTGCCCGTGCCAATGCACTGCACCAACAGACACCTCAGCCCTGACTGTGATGGGCTTCCGTCTCACTTCTCTCATATTATAATTATATAATAATTATGCACGAGCGGAAGGGGGAGTGGGTTTTATGTGGATTCTCTGATGGCTAATTGGTGAGCACCTGAACGGGGTGTTTACCTAACATGATATAAAAGGAAGTGAGCTTAGACCACATGTGATCGGACCTCTAAGCCTTGATAAAGCCAGGTTAGCTGGCGAAACATGTCGGCGAGGTCAGATATGCCGTTTTAAATTGTGATCTCTCACCTCTGTCTACAAGTGTCACCTGCTGCAGACGGTGTCACAAGGGGGCCTTATTTGTTCCGTGTCTATGAGATTAGGGACGATTGCCCAAGTAGTTGGCATGGGATCCCTTACTGAAGCTAGTACTTTGCTATAGATATAAGGCTCTCCTGTTAATAGGTGGGGTTCCACCAGACTTGATGATAGAAAGGGAGTTATTCCCTCTTTCAGAAGCAAAAAGGGTTAAATGATGAGGTTAGAGATCAGGTTTTTAAATAGTGTGTACAGAGGGTAAGAGTTAGATATAATAAAAGTTACGTTTTAGTGTTTAATAGATAGAGAACTGATAGAGTTTAAGTTTGCCTATGGCAAAATAGTAATATAGTGATCAAAAGTCACTCTTTGTTCTCTTGCGAGATTCCCAATTTTTTGGAGATTATGTGGCAGATCTTAAAAGTGGCACAAAAGCTTAGCAGTTACTTTCACACAACGTCTCCTAGTTTTCTAAACATTACAAATATTACAATATTAATGGGTTCCTTATGCTGCCCTCAACTCTGTTCTCACATGTTATCATGACAAAACTGTATGTCATGGTGCATCAACTACTGTACGTAGATTTAGTTCATTTCCTTATTTCTTTTTGATCTTATTTTGTTTAATATTAGAAGAGTGAAGAAATCTGGCGATACCTTTTAGAGGCTAAATGAGTATATTTGATGGTGAGCTTTCAAAAGTACTAGCTCTCTTCTTCAGACATGGTGTTATACAAAAAACTGAAAATTCACAGACTTTTTATACACAAAAGACATGGACCTTCAAAGGATCTTAAAATAACAAAATGCAATATAAGTTGAGAAGTTATTTACAACAGCACATCACTGAAGAGTTTCTCAACTAAAATATGACTTTTAATAAACATTGTTAAAATAACACATAAATCCCCCATAATGGTAAACAATACTAAAGTCCCAATAAAATATATTATCAATGGTAGAGTCAGGAGATTAGGAAACACTCACGGTTTGAAGATTCCTGGCTACCGGCTAATTCACTGATAACTACCATAATGTAACTTGCAGAACAAAGTGCCAATAAGAAAAAGAGGGCAATGAAATTATAAAAGAGAAAAAAGGAAAGAGGGGGATAAGGCTATACTTTATCACCTCTGACCCTACCTAGCAGTGGGGTTATCACCCTGAAGAGTGACTTGTTTCTTTGGTTTGTCATCTTGCATTTTTCTATCTAGGGCTTAATAGGGAGTGCTAACAGTAGCAGAGCCGCCCTCTACAGGGCGATAACCCCGCTGTTATGTAGGGATCAGTAATTCTTGCTGTTATCTGTTTGCTATCAGGTGGTGATTTGTGACTCTCACAGTTCATACATAATGTGACATGAAACTGGCATGAATATTAAGTCCAAATTGCAGAGTTTTAAATTTTTGCATTCCTTTCTCTCCCTCTGCATGTTAAAATGTCCCATTCTTGACCTTTTGTAAATTACTTCTCTACTTATTGCACTTTGTTATTTTTAAAGATTCTAAATTCCTTTTGAAGATCCTTGTTTTTTGTGTATAAAAAGTCTGTAAATTTTCAGTTTCTTGTAGAACATCATGTCTGATGAAGAGAGCTAGTACTCTCGAAAGCTCACCATCAAATATACTTAGTTAGCCTCTAAAAAGTATCGCCTGATTTTTTCACTCTTCTACTACTATCTGTGGCTAACACAGTACAACATTATACTACAAGCAACTTTCTTTAATATTTTAATGTGTCTTAGGAGATCAGCCATCCCCCACCACATCTCCTCACAATTCTGTGACTAGCCGTAATACAACTGACTTTAGATGGAGCCTCTCTCCAGTCTATTTGTAATGGGACACAAATATTCAGCCACACCCCTTGATTAGGCCTCCCCGCCCCCTCTCACCCATGAGAAAATATTTCCTGCAGACTATTCGGGAACATTCAGCAAATACAACAAGTGAGAGCTGGAAGTTTACATCCTGTTCTCTGTCACCTATTCCTCTGTACAGGCTTACAATGAACTTGGGAAGCTGCAACAGATAGTTTTTATATGTGATCTTTTTTTTGGTTTATTTTATGGATACCAGATGTAAAACATTGACTTTATTGTGTTGGATATTTTGGCTACGAGGATGCAAAAAAAATATATATAATTATATTTTTTTTTTTACTTTATCTTGCATTTTATAAATAAAGTTTGAGGACACAAATTTTGCTTCCTTTATTTTTTCTGACTTCATTTCTTAGAATCCTTCAATTTATATAATTTTTAATCACATTAAAAGACAGCTATTTCCTGGCTGCACAGACTTAGGGTGCTGTGAAATTTGCCCCCTAAATATGCAGAGGGAGTTGGTTTGGTCTTCTACAATCTGTGTTTTAGTATGACATGCATGACTGCCGCCCCCCTTTTAAAATCGATTCACTCAAAAATTTCCCCGGGGCACTTACGGGGGAAAAAATGCCCAAAAAACTAAAGGGGGGGGAAAAACGCAGCTAAAAAGGGTAACGCAGCGCCAGCGGGAAAAGAAAGAGGTGAGGGCAAAGATCCTTTGATAGCGTCAAAGAACACAGAAGTAGGGTTTCCGGAGCGCCCCAGGTCGCAGCACAGTAAGGGGACTTCACAGCAGGAGTCCCCTGCGAGGCCACGCATCCGGGGTTTATTTCCCCGGGCCCTGGTTGACCACGCACTAGGGCATAAAATTCTCCCCGATGAAACTGACAACCCAGCCAAGAGGGGTGGGTTTGTCCAAACAAACCCCTAGTTGGCATGGCCCGGGAGCACGAGGGGCTCTCACCTGCCTCAACCCACCTTGTCCTGTTTGCTTCCCACAGCCAGAGAAACTTTGCTGTGGCCTCTGCACCACTATAAATGAACAAAAATTTTTAGGAAGTGGGAAGCAAAGAGGTGGGGGGACATCCGCTGCTTTTTGCAAAAAAGCGGGCAAAAAAGTGATGAGGGAGTTGCAATGGGGGTTTGTTGTGATGGTTAGGGTCGTAAGTGGACCGTTGAGGTGGATGGCGGGGGACAGGAAAAACTAATCGATTAGCCGATCGCACTTGGGAGCCAGGGGAAGCAAGCAAGGGGGGGACAAGGAAAGGTGCCTTTTTTAAAAAAGAATACGTGCCCCTGAAATGGAAAATTCAGCCACTCCATCCCTCCTTGTGCCCCTTTTCCCCCTGGGATGAAGTGGCGCCCCTCGCGGTCCCCTCCCTCGACTCCCCATTGCCCCAGCCCTAAAAGCTTTCGTTTTCTCTACTTTTGTTTTAGGAGGGGAGGGAAGAAGGGGTTTGGATGACGGACATTTGAGATTTAAATTTTCTGGGGGGAAAGATGTAAAGTTGGGTTTTCATCCATATGGTGGTTTTGAAAGCCTGGTTGCTTCGGGACCAGACCAAACAGTGTACACGGTCATCATTATCATTGGGGAAGGGCAGCAGCTTGCGTGTCAGGCAAGGGCGTGTCGAAAGGGTTTTAGTGTGGCCGGGAGTCAGCAGGGGGGGGGCAGCAGTGAAGGTTGGGAGCCAAACGGCTCGAATAGACCCCCCCTTTGCGGCCCCAGAAAGTAGGGAAAGGGGCTAAAACGGGGGTAGCGAGGGTAAACAGTCTTTTTGGGCGGAGCTTTGGTGGTAAAATCACCTACTCGGCGGTGTGCCAGCTTTTTTGACGAACCCCAGTGAGGCAAACAAAACTATATTTGAATCGTGGGCGGGAAGAAAGCGGGGGAAAAAAGGGAAAACGTTGGCACCAGGGCCCCTGATCAAAATCATGCAGTGTCACCATTGTGTTTCAGATGTGGGGTCCCCCTGCCCCAAAAAGCTGCGCACCTGGGGCCGCCCCCCTTTCAGGAGTAAAGGATTCACCCCCTCTGCCGGGGAAACAACTTCCCGTCTATTAATCATCTACCGGTGCGATACTCCTGCCCCTCGGATCATGGGCCAGCGTCATTCACTGAGAAAATTCCCCAAGAGTCAGAGTATGCGTCTAGCCATCCTAAGTGCGAGTGACCGTGCCCCTGCCCAAATTTGGGTTTGGTACTGCGTCCCTCCTTTTAAGGGTGGATTTGTACCATTCAAAATAATGGCCAGGAAACTTAGCATTCCTTTGCCTTGTATGACACGAGTAGTGGTTCCTCTGGACCACCGAAGCGTGGTATCGGCCACGCCAGGGAGGGGAGTTAAGTAGGAGGAGGGGACTTTCTGCGGCGGGGGACTCCCAGGTCGCACCCCTGGCGGCCCGACTACCCTCGGGTGGCACCCGGGGCGCGGCGAGGGGGTACCAAACGTAAGACAAAACTGTGTAAAAGGTCAAAAAAACAAGTAGGGCAGGCAGCGGATTTTCGGGTCGGAAAGTGAGAAAGGGTCGGGTACACGGGCAAAAGGGAATGATAAAAGGGGGAAATTGTGAACGGAAAAAATTTTATTAACGGGGAAATTATTGAAGGAGGAATTGATGAACGGGAAATAAATTATGAAAAAAGGGAAAAATTTTTTAAAAGGGGGGAAAGTGAACAGGGAAAGGTCTCATGGGTTTTTGAGACCCAAAGTGGCGGGTTTCCCTAGGCTACGAAGTCCCCCGGGAGGAAATGTCATTTGGTTTTTTCAAGTTTACACCTCTGAAAGCTTCTTAAAAGGGCCATGAAATTTGCATGCATTAGTCGTTCTTAAACCCCAAAGCCCCCCTCCTTAGCTGCAGTGGCGCCGACCTCCCCCCTTTTTGGTGAAAAAGTGTTTCCCAAATGGGGGAAATTTCCCACCCTCCTATTTTGGGAAAAGACTTATGAACAGGAAAGGCTATTAAGGGTTTTATTGATGACCCAAGCGGCGGGGAAAAACGAAATGTAATTTTATGTCGGCCAGTGGCAGTCATGCGTGCCCTCCTTTTTGTCGGGCCCTTTTTCTGCGGAAACGTTATTTGCCCATTTATTTTCCCGGAAATGGGGGAGAAAAACGTCATTCCACTGCTTTGTTGTCCGGCAGGGTAGTGGACCCATTGGACCCCGAAGCGATGGAATGCCACCCCGGGGAGGGGGTCTAAGAATGTCCCGGTTTTTCACCAGGGGGCCCGTCGAAAAGCAGGTTGGACTTTTTGCGGGGTTACCGGTCGCACCCCTGAGTGACTTGCTTGCGTGGCGGGGTGTAGCTTTGGTACTAAATCGAAAGGAAAAAATCGGGTGGGGGCAGGGGGGTGGTAGGCAGGCGGCCGGGGCAAGGGTTCGTGGTCAGGAAAACGAAGGCAAGGGTTTCGGTACACGGTTATGACAACAGGGTGAGGGGAAACTCTTTCTTATAGGCTCTAAAAATATTTTAGTATTTTTTATTTTATGTTTGGGGCGGTTATGTGAGGACCCTTTTCCATTACAAATGCGGCTAAAAAAATTTTCCACAGCTTTCAAAAAAAAAAAAAAAAAAGGGCCCCGGGTCCTCCATTGGCTGGTGTGACACGCCGCCTGCCCGGGGAGTGGCGGGCCCTTGTCCTCATAGAGCTGCCAGCTTGTGTATCGGGGGGGAGCGCTGACGCTGCTGCAGAACATTGCTCCCTGCAAGCCGGGTGCCGCCCCGCCCTGACAGTACCCCCTCTTTTAGGAGGGGGGGGGCCACGGACCCTTCCCCAGTCTGGGTTTGTCCGGGTGAGAACATTTGGGTTCCTACCGGTGCCAGCTGGGTGGATTTGCCGGAACCCATGATCTTCTCAGGATATCCCTTTCAAGGACAGGTATGTGAGACCCTTTGGACCTTGAGAAACCAAAATAGAGCTACTTCTTTTTCTAATCCCCTTTGCAAAATGGAGGAGGAGGGGTTTGAGGGCGGAGTCACAGGCTGAATATACCTTAAGAGTGCAGATGGAACTGTTTGTATCGGAGAGACGAAGGGAAATTTTTTTGCCGTATGCCAGGGTTAAACACCTTAAACCCTATGGAAAACCTACAAAATCGCGGGCGAGTTTTCCGAGGGAACTTTTAAACGAAGTTTCGGGTGGATAAAACCCTACTTTTTCCCCAAACCCCAAAAACCCCTGAAACAACGCCGTCTATCAGAATTTTTTTTTGGGGTGTTTGGGTATGAACCAAATTCTTTTGAATTGGGCCCAGATGTGCCGGTCTTTAATGATAAATCCACCCCGCGCGATCAATTAGCACTGGAAATTTATGCATGCCCTTGGGGTTTAAAACCATAATACAGTAAATGGTGGTTCCCAGCGAGCTTCTTCCGATTTTTAATGGCAAAAAATTTAACCAATGGTAAGTATTTTACCCCGTCTACCTGGGATCAGTACATAAAAAAAAGAGTTCTTGTGTTACCCTTTTATTTACCCTCTCTGTCTGCCCCTTTGTTCTGGGGGAAAGGGGAGGGAGAAGGGGAGGGGGATACAGAGCCTTGCAAACGGCTCTCCAAAATTGGAAAAGAACTAACCCCTCTGTCCGAAAACGATATTCTCTGGTAAACCATGAAGCTTGAAAATGTGTTTTAAAAGAGTTCAGCATGTCCGAGGCAATGACGGCCCCCCAGTAATTCGAGAAATCAGCTTTTTTGTGCCAGGGAAATCCAGGGCGCCCAGAAAACAGGAATCTGAAAAATTTTTTTAAAACTCGTGTCGAAATAAGTGGGGGAAAGACCTTCGAAATAGGAGATTGCAGGTTCTATCCTGGTGAGATTAACCTCGTGGCTAAAACAGGGGAAAAAAGCTGACAAAAGCTTCTTGGGCAAAATTTGGTCGGATCCTCCTGGGATGCATGGCTGGCACAGGGAAACTTCTAGTAGAGATCGCCTTCCAAAATTTTTGAACCAGGTCGTAAGTAACGCAAAGTTGAAAGGGGTAAAAAATAAAACCAACGCGCCTGCGTGGATTTAACCTTTTTGCATTTCTAAAAAAATAGATTCTTATGATGTAAGGACCGTGACCTGATGTGGGCACCTTTTGGGGAAGGGGCTCCATTCCCCGAAGGGGCCCCTTTATAGCAAAAAATCCCCGGTCCCCAAAATTTTTCTTTTGCTGAGGAAATGTAGTGAAAAAAAGGCACAAAAGGGGAAGGTTAATTTGTACGGCCCCTGAGACAAAAACGCCCTGTGCCTTTTCGGGGAAACATCCCCAACGCAAGGGTTTGCTTTGATTTCTTGAAACACACGGAGCTGTCAAAAAATGCTTAAACTTTCAAATGCCTCTATGGGCCCCAGGTTGCCCCAAATTTCTGAACTCCCCCCTTCTTTGTTATGTCAGTCAAAGGCCCAAACTAAGACAGAAAAATTACATAAAAATTTTTGATGTAAATTGCAAACCCCAGGAACGCTGCAGGGCTTTGGTGAAGGGCGGACCCCAATGAGAATGGTGAATTTTATGGGGTCCTACGAAAAGGTTAGGAGTAGGATGTCCCAAAAAAGGACCCCCTCACCCCGAAAAAACATTTTTCAAGCTGACAAATATTTTCCTTCAGGATTTGCAAAACCTGTGTACGTGTTTAAAAGTCAGCGACCAATCTTCGAATAGATTAAAATGCCAATTTGGTAAACTCCATCAACAAACCCAAAGAGTTCGGGGGAAAACTCTTGCCCCGGGTTTTGGAAAAAAGCGGGAGATTACACAACCTGAAAGGGGGTCACCAGATTTTTAAAATGACTTAGGAGTGTTAAAAGCAGTTTTCATCTCCCCTTTGGATAGGATGAGGTTTAGGCACCTCTAGGTCCCAATTGGAAAAACACTTTGCTCCCCGGATTGATTTAAAAAGTAGGGAAACAAGGGAAGGGTATTGGTTTTTTTACCCTTTTTTATTCAGTTCACGGTAAATTTTGCAGGACGAGGCCTCCATCCTTTTTTCCCACAAAGAAAAAATCTACAAGTAACGGTTTCGGCCTGCTTTTAATGTCCTAAGGGAGGGAGTGAGCCCTGACTGGAACCCAGCCCACTGTCCCTGCCTACTTGACGTGCTGTCCTAGGCGGCAGATGTCAACTGGGCGACAGTCCGTGCGCTGCTAGAGTGCGGGGGGGCCATCAGGTGGAAGAATAGTTAGACAGTCCGGGTCAATATCAAATCGGGAACGCCAAGCTACAAATCAGAACCAGAGGAATAAACGTAAACAAGCCGAGGTCAAACACAAACGGGAGCGAGGTACAATATCAGAAGACAAGCCAGGGTCAGGAGAACAAGCCGAGGTCAGGTACACAGAGAAGCAAATACAATATACAGAAGAAGTAACCAGGCAGCCAGGAGAATATGGCAGGCGCAGCACTCAGCTTGCAGGGAGTTTAAATGTGATTCCCGGATTCCGCCCCTGTAGCTGATTGGAGCGGCCTCTGGGTCCTCCCATTGGCTGGTGCGACACGCCCCTGTCCGGAGTGGCTGGGCCTCTGTCACTCACAGAGCTGCCAGCAAAAATGTGTATCAGGGTGGGTCGCTGATCAGCTGCTGCAGAACATTGCTCCCTGCAAGCCGAGCGCCGCCCAGTCCTGACAGTAAAATAAGCACCTAAAACATTCCCTGTAGTTATGGTCTCCTTCAGTTCAAGTTCCATATGCTGCATTTGAACAAACTGGTGTAACGCAGAAACGGGATTCAACCAACCACGTTTATTACTTCATGAGTGTTTGAGCTTTCACTGCTGTCCTCCTCCACGGTCTTGGTATGCAGGGGGCTGACCGCTCACCAAAAAACCTCCTATGCCACTTCCACATCAATACTGCAAGAAGCAGGGGATGTCTGCCCCACCTCTTCATTGCCAAGTAGCTGCTGACTTTCCTTATATTGTTCGTCCTCGCTGTACTATTTTTTTGGCTGAGGGACCCGAACGGGACAGAGGCGGGTTGAGGACAGGTGAGGGCCGCTGACCTGTTCCCGGCCATGCCAACTAAGAGTTGTATCTGACGAACTCACCGACTGTTGGCTAGGGTTGTCAGATGTCCCCTGGGATGAAGTTTATGACTACTCAACCAATCAAGAACCCTTGGGTTGCTGATCAACACACGGCCGCTACATGACACTGGCAGTTCTGGCCTCACCGAGTGACACCTGCTGCGACGTCCCCTTACTGTGCTGTGATCTGTTCCTGCTCCAGGAATGTTTGTGCCACTGCCACTCGCATGTGACGAGCCTGCCACCTCTCTGTCTGACATTGACATACTGTTTGTTGAAAAATTTACAGACTCTGTTTAATGAAGATATCTGTAAAATGAAAAAATACACACCCTGTATTTGACTCCAAATTAACCCAATAACAAGCTTGGGTAACCCTTGGATATAAATTGCGCTCCACAAATGGCCAGGAAAAATGTACTTTTATGTGCCATTTAAAAGAACTGTGTATTTTACTGAATATAGAAGCACAAACAGGCTTAATTAACCTTTGGATATAAATTACGCTACAGGAAAAATTTCATCTTTGGCGTTGAAAAACACAGTTTGTTTTACTGACAAAAATAGCACAAACACACTTAAAGGGGTTTTGCCACGATGTAATGTTGACGTAGGATCCTCCAAAATGGGTATTTAATCACTTTTCTAAATATATGTGATTACAAAAAGTGAAGCCTGTGAGAGCTACAGCATTGCTCAGTCCCCCTTAGTTACCTGAAAGTTTACATTAGACACAACCAGAGGAGCTGACAGGAGCTGATCTGGCCGTGCTTGCGTGAAACACTTCTTATTTCATGATAGAGAACATGAATGAGCTTTAAAGGTGCTGTGGAGAAAGTGCAGTGTATGAGTCTGTCTGCTGTATAGAGATACCACTGTTGTAATGTTATTATTTGAGTTAACTTTTGAGACGCTCCCTTATTCCTCACTTCTTGCTCACCCCTCCCTCTCACCACTGTAGCCTTCATAACTCAGCATGATTTGTTTATATTCTCCTCTGTGCTGATAAGGAGGTAAGGAACTCGCTTCCTGGCAAAACCCCTTTAATTAACCTTTGGATATAAATTATGCTACAGGAAAAATTTCGTCTTTGGCGTTGAAAAACACCGTTTCTTTTACTGACTACAATAGCACAAACACGCTTAATTAACCCTTGGATATTAATTGCGCAAAAGAAATGAGCAGCCAAAAATTAAATGGTATGTGGCGTGTTAAAACGTTGTGTATTTTACTGTCTACAAAAGCAGAAACACGCTTAATTAACCTTCGGATATAAATTATGCTACATGAATCACCAGGAAAAAATTTAGTCCTTGGCGTTGAAAAACACAGTTTCTTTTACTGACTACAATAGCACAAACACGCTTAATTAACCCTTGCATATAAATTGCGCAAAAGAAATGAGCAGCAAAAAATTAACTGGTATGTGGATTGTAAAAACGCTGTTTCTTTTACTGAATACAACAGCAAAAACAGGCTTAGATAACCCTTGGATATTCAATGTGCTCCAGAACTGACCAGATGGCATTAAAATGTATATGCAACTGAATTGGACGCACACTGGACTTCAATTCCAATAACCCACAAAATCAAAATTAGAACGGAAGAGGAGCAGTCTCTGAGAAAAGCTGTGACACCCCCCAAAAAAATCGCTGTATAAAAGTAATTTCTTTTGTGTGAGATCTCAGCTACTGCAACTGCAGCAGCTACAACACGGCAAAGAGAGAGGAGTGTGAGCTGCCAGCGTCTCGTCCGACTTATATAGTGCGGTGACATCACAGAATCCCGCCGGTCTCTTATTGGCTTCATCTCTGCACATGTCATTTAGGCTACTCCTTTCTTCCTCCCAGAGTTCTTTGCCCCATGTAACGCCATGTGCTTGCAGCCATTTTATCAATTAAAAACACACTTTGTTCCCGCGAATCACCCTAAACTTCGACTTAGTTCAGAACCGAAGTTTTCCTGAAACTCTAAATGAAGTCAACTTCGTTAGAATTAATACGCCCATCTCTAATGGGGACCAATCTGCTGGGACCCCAATAGACCAGGAAAATAAATGAGCCAAGGGGCTCGTAAATGGGCAAGAAGTCTCTTGTATCAGCCGCTGTGTCTAGACAAGGCTTCTTTTTTTTCTTTGACTTCCATAAATTACAAGACAACGGCCAATTATTGCATATACTTTCTGACGTGTATGGCTTTTCTACAATATAAACTCAAAGGTTAAAAAGGAAGAATCCTAGAAGGACACCAGCCTCTAAGGAAAACATGGGTCCTGACAACTTTTTTTGCAAGGTAATATGGCCATGCAACCTCTCAAAACCAACACATGAGATACATTAAAGGGGTTTTCTCATCATGCTATTTCTTAAAGGCAGCTTCAGATTCACACTGCCTAGTCAGACTGTGGGTGGTTTTATAGCAGTGATAGGTAATATCAACTCTGATATTCCTAGATGAGCATTACACATAAGTGCCAGAGATTTAATCTGTAAATAAACAATGTTATAGACCTCCAAAGTGTGAAAACAAGTGTTTTCACAATCTAATATTGTTAAAGATAAAGACTCTGCTCCGACTGACCATGGTGATATCACTCCCTGCTCTCTATTTAATCAGGAAAAGAGATATAGATGGTAACTAGTGATGAGCAAACGGTAAAAAATTCAAGTTAGAGACGAATCCCGAATTTAGAGATGTTCGTTTCGAAGTTCAAGTCAAACTCGAACCGAACTCCGGACCCCATTAAAGTCAATGGGAGATGATGTTCAGATTCATAAGTGAAACAACTTAGTGAAGAAAATTTGGCTCTATGAGTCAAAGAAAAAAAATTCATAGGCTAAAATAATTAATTCCTTTCAATGGCTAACTAAAAAGATGAGGACAGCATAGCCATACGAGGTGCAGCGGTAGCTTTGACACATAAGAAGACACCGGTATTGGAAACAACACATGGTAACTGGCAGGAGCCCCCTACCACTTTTTTCACCAGGGCCCAAGAACATGTGATATATGTGGTGGCAGCAAGAACAACCCCAATGGGGAACAGGAGGTTCAGCTGGCAGGGGCTGTAGTTTAGGGGGTCTGTTAACCGGGCGCGTATTTCATCTTTAACCTTTCGGGCCCCATCGTAAATCAAAGGGGGGCCCCCACTCAGAACTTACCTTTTTTTTAACCCTATATGGCCCCTTTTTGATTAGGGCCTTGACGGGGGTTTACTACCTATTGGCCCCTGTGCTATTACCATGTGCCATTTCCAAAATACCGGGTGTCTTTTAGTGTCAAAGGGGCTTTTGGACCCCTCGGATGCAAGCCCCTATTGGCTCTCCCCTGGGGTGCCAATGGGGCAGTGAGCTGTATTCCTGTTAGGGGCCCTAATCAAAAAGGGGCCCACAAATATGTAAAAAAAAAATAGGAACTAGTAATGGGTGGAGTCTCATTTTATTTGGCTGTATGAGGCCCTGAAACGGTTAATACATGACTTTGGCAGACTGATGATGACTGTTAATGACTGATTTTAACCCTTTCACGCCCTTGACGTATGCAACGTCCTGGGATTGCGCAAACTCAAAGAAGAGTTTGCCCCATCGGCGGGGTTGTACTGTTTTTTTTCAGCTGACACCCCGCAATGGCCCCCGCCCCGCGATTCCCCGGGTGGGGTGGGGGAGGGCGATTCCCCCCTTTAATTTTCCGCCATCAGGTCGCTTAACTAAGAGAGAGCGGGAGGAGATCACTCCTCCTGTGTCTCTGTCAGCGACACGTTTTGGGTTGTGTGTGCTGCAAACGACGGAAGGCTGGGGTTCTGGACGCCGATGAGGCCGGGGCCCGTGGCATTTTACTGACATTTCCTTAAAAACCAGTCCCCAAAGAAATAACTGTGCATTGATTCCTTTAATGAGGATCTAAAGATTTTATTCAAACCCCCTAGGGGAGGAAAATTAAAAAAAAATGTGAAAAAGTAAAAAAAAAAAAAAAAGTCAAAACAAAAAAAAACAAAACCAAAAAAATATAAAAAAAAAACACTTTACACCCCCCTTTTTCCCTTTACAAAGAAATCGCCCGAAAGATAAAAAATAAATTAAAAATACCATTTTTTGGTACGCCGCGTGCGAAACGCCTTCCCATAAATCTGTCTTTTAAATTTTTTCCCTGGGTGAACGCCGTTAAAAAAAACAATCACAAAATTTAAAGATTTTTGTTCATCCTGCAGCACTAAAGGGAATAAAATGATCAAAAATCTAAAAACCCCAAATTTTGTAAATTAAAACCGTTCACCCGAAAAAAAAAAGGCCTTAACAGTCCGTTACGAAAAATAAAAAATTTGGCTCTCAATATAGCGAGCTAATATTCTTTTACCACTAAAAACACTTTTTTTTTTAAAAGTGTTCAATAAAAAAACAAAAAAATTGGGTATCCCCGAAATCGTATGCCCACAGAGTAAAGCTAACTTATTACGGATATGCCAGGAACGCGTTAAAAATAAAAATAAAAAAAACCTACTAGGTTGCGTTTTTTCTTCACCTGCTTCCCAAAAAACGGTTTTTAAAAATTTTTTTAAAAAAGTCTTGCCCCCCAAAATGATCCCAAAAAAAAACTCAACACCCCCGAAAAAAAGCCTGTACACACCCCCATACAAAAAAATACAAAGTTAGGCTCTAGACATGGCGTGAAAAAATTGTTTTCCCCTTTTTGAAATAAAAGTGTTTTTTTTGTTAAAAGCAGTAAAAAAAAAAAAAAAATACTTTGGGGGTATTGCGTATTGTATCGACCTGTTGAGTAAAGCTTGAATTTTTTAAAGGCAGGTGCCCGCTATAAAAATTTAAATAAAAACACTACCAGGATTGCTGTATTTTGTTCAAAAGCCTCAAAAAAAAATTTTAATAAAAGTGAACAAAGGGGTTTGTATGAACCCAAAAGGGGTCCCAAATTAAACTTCAATCACCACACAATAAACAGGCCCTAAAACAGCTCTGCACAGAATAATAAAAGTTTGACGCGAAAAGGACAACTAAAAAACGCAATTTTTTTTAGACCTATTTTCTTTTTGTAAAAGTAATAAAAAATTAAAAATTTAAAAAAAATTTAACTTGCAATTGCCCGACCCCCATAGTAAAATTTCACATCATTTCACTGCACGGCGAACGCTGTAAAAAAGAGGCCAAAAAAAAAAATGGGGAACTGCGTCCCCCCCCCCCCCTTTTCATGGCCCAATGCATAAAAAAAAAAACCGATGGAACCCTGTGTGCCCAAAATGCACAATACACCCCCATATGAGATCCCTGAGGGGTTTTGAACTAAAAAAGGGGCGTTTTTTGAAGATTTCCCTGTTCTGGTTCTTTGGTGGCTTCAAATGGACTGGCCCACCAAAATCGGGTTCCAAAGCCAAAAAGCACTCCCCCTTTGTACGCCCTGCTGCCCCAACAGCAGTTTTACACCCATGTAAGGTATTGCCGACTTGGAAAAAAATTATTAAAAAGTTTTGGGGTTTTTTTTTCCAGGATTCCTTTAAATTGAAAATTTTTGCTAAAATTGCAGATTTTGGGGAAAAAAATGTTTACTTTTTTACAGCCTAATGTAAAAAAAAATGTGGAATACCTGTGGGGTCGATTATCACTACCACCCGTTAAAAATACCCTTTAAGGGGTGTGTTTCATTGGGGTCTTTTTAGGGGGGTCTATTTAAATTTTGCCCTTTGGGCCTCCTCAAAACTAAATGGGGCCTAAATTTAATTGCATTTAAAATGAGACCCCAGGTCAATAGGTCTCCTCCTATTTGGGGCTTATGGTTGGGCCAAATAATGACTTTTGGCCCTTGGGATTTTTTCAAAAACGGCAGACCTGGGGGGAAATTATTTTCATTGCATTTCCCGTCACAATTTTTTAGTATTCCGTGAATAATGGATAAATATTAAATCTGCAAAAATAGTGAAATTTTTGAAATTTCACCTCCACTTTGCTTTTTTGTTTTGAAATACTAAAAGGGTTAACAAACTTCTAAACATGTTGTAAATCTTTAAGGGGTTAGTTTCTTGAAGGGTCATTTTGGGGTATTGCTACAGGCCCCCAAAGCCACATAGAACGGAATGGGCCTAAAAAAATGTAATTGCAAATTTTTTGGAAAAGTGAGAAATTATACTAAATTTTTTAGCCCTCTAATGGGATAAAAAAGGACATTTTAAAAAAAGATGCTAAACTAAAGGGACAAATTTTGGGAGATTTTTTAGTTTAAACTTTTTTGTGGTGAAAAATTATTGTCTGCACCAGAAATTTTGGAACTTTCAAAATCCAGATTTTTAAAAATTTTTATGAAATTTTGATATTTTTCACAAAAAACAAGGATTGTATGGATAAAATTTTCTTACTAACTTAAAGCACAATGTGTACAGAAAACAATGTCTGAATCACATAGATAGGTAAAATTGTCAAAAAGCTATCCCTCACATAATGTGACATGCAAGAATTTCAAAAATAGGGTTGTGGTCAAAAGGCCAACTGGCTGGGTCCTTAAGGGGTAATAGATGACTGATGAATGTTATTTCACATTGTGATGAAGACGTGCTAGAGTTTACTAGTCGGTGACACTGGCAACCGGGGCAACAAAATCGTCAGATCCACGCTTGATTTATTTTCATAAATGTTAAACAATCCACATTCTCAGAGGAAAGACGGATATGTTTGTCAATTATTACCCCTCCAGCTGTGCTGAAGGCGCGTTCTGAGATACCGCTGGCTGACGGTAAGCCCTAAAATTATAGTAGGTGTCGTCGAGCAATGCTCAGGCCATTCATCCATTTTAGACACCCAGAAGTGTAATTGGTCCAGAAAAAGTCCAAAAACCTCAGTGTTGAGACACAGGTAGTCATGGACCATGGTCTTAAGGTGCTCTCGGTGTGTCCGAATGCTGCCCAGCCTTGCAGGCGTTGATGGTGAGGTGGTAAAAAACAAGTGAAAAATGTTAACCAGTGCGCTTCTGTCCACATCAGCCTGTTTGCTGCGGCTATTTGCCAACCATGACATTAGAATGTGAAAGAATACGCAAAAAGATATGTCTCCGAGTTGACAATTTGGAGCAAAACCCTTGGTCTCAAGTTCTTGCACTCTACAGTAATTGTTTGTGGTTGGAAGGAAATGCCTGACTTTTGGATTTTTAAACGTGGATCAAGATAGGTGGCCACCCCAGTACCTCCCGCTGTTCATTTTGATTACCTTGATGCGTGGGTCATGTTGCAGGTATTCGTAAGCATATCCAAGCGACTTATGTGTGAGATTGTTACTTAGGAGCTCTTCCTAAGCCTCAGGTTCGATGGGCATAACCAGATCTAACTCCTCTTATTCTCCTCCTCCTCCTGAATCTGTGCCAACCTCTTACCTACCTAAGGGGTAATCGTACCGCTCGTGGTGTCCACCCCTGCCTCAATCAACTCCTCCACTTTCCTCGTCCTGACCATACACCAGAGCCCTGCTAGCGACATTCGCTGTACATTGTGAGCTGAACTTCATCCTGCACCCGCCCTGGACCTCAAACCACCACCTAAAGAGGGCCGACACGATTGGGAAACAGTCAGGCCTTCTACATCCTCCAGCGATTAAGGCTCTGTGTCTGCCTCCTCCCCCGTCCATTACTGCCAGGACCTGCTACCACAGAGAGTCTAACGCTTGTTCTAGTAAAAATAAGACCACAGTGGTCAGGCTGACAATGGCATTGTCCTGACTGACCATTTTGGTGGCATTTTCAAAACTGTCAAGTATGGTCCAGAGATCCTTCACCTGCCTCCACTCTCTATGGCTCAACATCCGAGGTCCGCCATCACTGCTCATCAGTCCCACCGACACGTTGCCACTTCTCAATAATGCATATCATGACATTACGGCTGCTTCGCCACAACAATCGCTGAGCAAGTGAAACGGTGTGTGAATTCCATGGTTCCCCGCCAACAAAGGTTGGTGGGGAGGCCCAGATGATGCTGCAACGCTGCCAGTCACACCAAAGCAGGGTGTGAGCATGGAAAGTGTGAGCTAAGACCTCAAACCTTCCTCAGCAGACAGTCACGACCTGGGTAGCACTTGAGAAATTTCTGCACAACCAGGTCATGACGTGTGCCAGGCAAGGGATGTGTGTAAGTCTACCTCTCCTAAGGGGCATGCAAGGAGAATTCTCCTGTTGTTGACACACCAACCTTGCCCAGCGTGCAGTTCTTAGCACCCAGCCACTGGTCAGTCTGAGTGCACAGAGCCATCCACAGCTTTTAAGCTGTGTATTGACAGTCTCAAAGACAGATTAATTTCAGAACAGCCTGGTTTCTCTTGGCATTGGATGCTACCCTCTGGAGTCTTGAGTAATCTGGACTCAGACACCATCCTGCGGTGTGGAAGAAAGTCGGCGAGACCATTACCCTAGGCACATACGATACACCCAGCCTCACCCAGTGAGCATCAGTGAGATGTAACACGCCTTGTACCAAGCTTACTATCCTAGTGGTCTGTAGTGAGATAGACTTTGGTGGACACAGATGCAGCCAACTCGCTGGAGATCTTTTCTGCACAGTGGCTGGCCAGGGCAGGGATGACTTTTCTGGCAAAGAAATGCCTGGTCAGCATTTGATATTGGGGGCATACCAGGGTCATAACCCATCTGTGCCCACAGCGGAAAGCAACAATTTCCATTATAGCTTCTAGATCAAGTCAAAGCCGACATTCAGGCTTTTGTCATTTTTAGCTCCCACCACCTGGTACACAGACGGCTGGCCGCTGTACTTTGTAGGTCCAACTGGTGGAATGGAAGGTGTAGATTGTGTTGCTGGTGGTGGGAATCGGCCGACAGTGTCTGGGACTGGGGATCGTGCTTGCTCATGCTACTCCGGTACATCGGCAGCAGAGGACCACTTGAGCTTTGGAGTGGCGAAGGAGGAGGAGGAGGCGGCATAAGAAGTCACAAATGGTTGGAAGCCCAGGAACTGTGTGGCCTTTTTTCTCCAAGTGACTCTTTCCAAACCACTCATGCTTTACATGTCATGTGCCTGTTCATGCTGGTGTGCTCAAACTCTTTATACTTACTTTCCTCGACTGACGCGTTGAAAGCAAATCTGGCATATGACGTCACTCAACGAATCTGAGACTTGATCGATAAAGGCCCAGGCTTCACAGGTCCTGGACCTCATCGACTATAAAAACGTAGAGGCATTGTTCCTGCTGCCACCACTGACCACGGCTAGCAGAGTAATATCAGCGGACTCGTGCGGCCGCCCTCTCCCTTTCTGAGGCCGAACCTGCACTGACACTACACCCCATCATCCTTCCTCCTCCACTTGATATTGCGCACGCCAGCTGTCATGCTTGAAAATTAACCACTTGCTCTGCAATGTCATCACAACATCATCACCACAGGGACTTCCTGTTCCTGACTCCCCCTACATCCTCAAGCTACGGGCTAGAAGCTACATTACTGCGAGGCACCACTGACCGCTGATTATATCTGCCGACGGACCACTTTACTTCTCCTCGTCTTCAGGCAATCAGCGTTTGGGCATCACAGCAGACAAAATCATTCTCTTTGGCCTTTTAGAATCTTTTGAAATGCCTTCTGACCCCAACCACATTGTGACATCAAAGAGGTCCTCAGAATATGGATATCTACATGGTCTGTACGATTGGTGCATTTGGGCTTTTGTTATAACTTTAGTTTGGACGATGCTGATGATGATATGATACATTTGTAGGCCGTGACGATGGGAAAAAAGGATGAAGAGGTAAAACTGCTCGATGCAGGTTGTGTTAACCACTGAAGAACAGATTAGCGACGCTCTTCAGTAATCAGATGCACAGGGAGCCAACCAAGGGATGACAGGCCTGATCCTGCAACTGACAATGCGCTTGTTTGTGTGTTGTCGAGAGCACTGAAAAGAGTGCCTTGTCTCGTTCCTCTAGCTCCACATCCTATGCCCCGCCATGCTCACTAACCCCTTCTAGTTCGCTCCATGTTCAAACTCAAGATAAAATAATAATAAGGTCAAGATTTGTTCACAGCTCTTATTGAAGACCTGTACCCATAAGACAAGCAAATCAAAAGTGTTGTAAATCCCTAAAATTTGTAAACTGGCAATAGGATTGTAAACAGATTTTTTTCTATGGAATATCTTTAATGGGTATTATGGAAGAACCCTGACAGCAAGACAGCAAATCACAAGTGTTGTTTAATCCCTATAATTTGCAACTAGCAAATAGGATTAGAGATGGATTTTTTTCAATGGAATATCTTTTAAATGGTGTTTTATGGAAGAACACCTGACAGCAAGACAGCAAATCACAAGTGTTGTTAGATACCCATAAATGTGTGCAACTGAAATAGGATTAGAAATATAATTTTTTCTATGGAATATGTGTTAAATGGGGTCTTATGGAAGAACCCTGAGAGCAAGACAGCAAATCACAAGTGTTGTGAAATCCCTAATAAATTTAGCAAACTAGCAAATAGGATTAGAAATCTATCATTTTTTCTATGGAATATCTTTTAAATGGTGTTTTTAATCCCTATAATTTGCAACTAGCAAATAGGATTAGAGATGGATTTTTTTCAATGGAATATCTTTTAAATGGTGTTTTATGGAAGAACACCTGACAGCAAGACAGCAAAATCACAAGTGTTGTTATGATCCTATGTATTTGCAACTGTGAAATAGGATTAGAAATATAATTTTTTCTATGGAATATGTGTTAAATGGGGTCTTATGGAAGAACCCTGAGAGCAAGACAGCAAATCACAAGTGTTGTGAAATCCCTCATAGATTTGCAGAACAATCAAATAGAGACGTAGAAATATAATTTTTTTCTAGAATAGCATTTAAGATGGTGTTTTTATGGAAGAAACTCCTGACCCGCAAGACAGCAAAATCACAAGTTTGTTAAATCCCTGTAATTTGCAACTGACAAATAGGATTAGAAATAGAATTTTTTCTATGGAATATATTTTAAGTTGAGTCTTATGGAAGAACCCTGACAGCAAGACAGTAAATCAAAAGAATTGTTAAATCCTTATAATTTGCAACTGCAATTAGGATTATAAAACAGAATTTTTTATCCTATGGAAATACTATGTGAATGGGGCACCCACCCCCTTAAATGGAAGAACCTGACATGCCAGACAGCAAATCACAAGTGTTGTTAGATACCTATAATTTGCAACTGTCAAATAGGATTAGAAATAGAATTTTTTCTATGGAATATGTGTTAAACGGGGTCTTATGGAAGAACCTGAAGCAAGACCAGCAACACAACGTGTTTTGAGAATCCTACAATTTGCAACTAGCAAATAGGATTAGAAATAGAATTTTTTTCTATGGAATATCTTTTAAATGGTGTTTTATGGAAGAACCCCTGACCGCAAGACAGCAAATCACAAGTGTTGTTAAATCCCTGTTATTTGCAGACAGACAAAATTTGAATTGAGAAATAGATTTTTTTTTTTGGAATATATTTTAAGTTGAGTCTTTATGAAGAACCCAGACAGCAAGACAGAAATCAAAAGAATTTTGTTAAATCCTATAATCGCACATGTGCAAATAAATTATAAACAAAATTTTCTATGTGGAATATGATGTTGAATGGGGATTCTATATGGAAGAACCCTGGACCAGCAAGACAGCAAATCACAAAGAGTTCGAAATCCCTATAAATTTCCAACTGGGAAATAGGATAAAAGGATAATTTATTTCTAGTAGGAATAGTCTTGTTATAATGGTGTTTATGGAAGAAGCCTGACCACAAGACAGCATCACAAGAATTGTTGTTGTTGTTAAATCCCTATAATTTGCAACTGTCAAATAGGATTAGAAATATAATTTTTTCTATGGAATATCTGTTAAATGGGGTCTTATGGAAGAACCTTTAGAGAAAGACAGCAAATCACAAGTGTAGTAAATCCCTATAATTTGCAACGGTGCCTAACCTTAACTTTCTCCACTAGCTTATACCACCCAAAACAGCAGACATGACTTTGGCACTTCAACGAAGATGGGAAGATTTGCAGCCGCAATTTAAAACTCCCTAACTATTGCTGTCTATAATTCCCTAACTTTTCTGTCTCCCACCTTCTAACTAATCTAACTAGCAGCTTTTTCTGCCTAAAATCACTGAGAAATGGGGAGCCTGCATGCATTGAAGACAGCAGTGTGTTCAGTACAGAGATTGAACTGGAAATGGCGCTCACTAGAATAACATGTAATACAAGAACAGGGTATGTGATTTTAGCACCAAATTAGATCCTACACCACCCTCAACCTGGAGAGTTATTGGACACTTCTCTATTGTCTGCACTGATTGGATGGCGCAAAACTACAGGAAACAGCTGAAAACAAAAGTAAAAAAGAAAAAATGGCTCGGTGGATGCACGTGTTGAACGTGCAATTTAGTCGAACGAACCAAGAATTGCTTTAAAAAATCATGAAGTTCAACTCGAACGAACCTTTTTTTGTATGGTTCACTCAACACTAATGGTAACCTAAAGATACTTGTGTGCGCTCAGAGCAGATAAAATCTCTCTTGTCTCCAGACCAGAGCAATAACAAAAAAGCAGTGTATTTAGTACAAGTGTTGATTGATTGCTCTCTACCTGTTGAAGGTTGATCAATGTACTGAGAAAACCCCTTTTTAAAATTTACACACAATGTAAGCTCCATTTCCAACTGGTTAAGTCTTTAAATTGGTCCAAATAAACTTGATCTAAGTAATATCCAGGCCATTACTTAAAAAAATCTTTTGTCATTTTTTGAGCTTTAACAAAGCTTTTTTTACATCTTTGTTCCTCAGACTATATATGAGAGGGTTAAGCATTGGTGTCATGGCAGTGTATAACAGAGACAAGGGTTTATCTTGGGCAAGCAAATCTTGGGATGAAGGTCTCATATACATTACTAGTAAAGACCCATAAAACAGGGTTACAACAGTTATATGTGATGCACATGTGGAGAAGGCCTTATGTCTCCCAGCTGAAGAAGAGATTTTCAGGATAGTAGATATGATAAAAATATATGAGATCAGTGTAAGCAAACAGGCAGGTAGTGCTACTATGGAGCCAACTATATAAGTCATAACTTCAATGAAAAATTTATCAACACAGGGTAGGTTTAATAACACTGCCAAATCACAGTAGAAATGATTGAGGACAGGTAGTCTACATAGAGGTAGTTGTGTTATCACTACTGTATGTGCTAATGGATCCAAAAATCCCACCAGCCAAGACGTTGTTGCCAAGACTAAACTCATTTTTTTGTTCATTAAATTTGAATAATGTAATGGCTTGCAAATAGCCACATACCTGTCATAAGACATAGCTGTCAGGGAAACAAATTCAGTACAAGCCAATGACATAAAAACATAGAGTTGTGTGATACAACCTGCAAACAAGATCACACTTGGACTCTTTAGAAGGATAAAGAGAAGCTGAGGTTGAGTAACAGAAGAGTAAGATAGATCAAGAAAGGACAGGTTGCCAATAGGGAAGTACATGGGATTGTGCAGGTCATGGTTCAGGCAGATGACTGCTATGATCACAAGGTTTCCAAAAACAGTGAGATATACAAGAAAGAACATGGAAAACAGTAACATCTGAAGGTCAGGAACCTCTGAAAAACCAAGAAGAAGCAACTCTGTGACTCTGTGCCATGACTGTTGTATTAAAAGTTCATCTTAATTCTTCTTTTGATCTATTTTGAGCTGCCGTGCAAAAAAAAAAAAAAAAAAAAAACATTTGAATTAAATTGCTATTATCTTTAAGAGCACTTACACATTCTGTAGTAAAACACTATTTTACAATCACCTAATAGAAAAAATATGGGGCAACATTTATGAATGGGGCTGCACCAGTTTGAACCATAAAACTTTGAACCATAAAACTGTCGTAGCCCTGTCCGACAGATGTATGAATAGTTATATGTAAAAACTTGCAGTCTGAACTAGACTAGACTTTGAATGCTGCAATGTTTGGTGCAAAACTGCCATACAAGTCTATACAATGGCTGAGAAAAAGTTTGCCGCATAACACTCTGTGCGCTAATGTTTGGCACATAACACTCATTAAGACATACTGTCATATTCTACACTCCTATATATTGATTTAAAACTGGCATGTCGATGCCAAGTTCCATATATGTTGCCAATAACGGCTATGCAAAAGAGTATATGTATAGAGTATATTTAAAGTTCTGAGATGGTAGAAAACTAAAACTACGGGCAACATCTATGAACGCGCCTGCACCAATTTTTTTGCCATATCTTGCACCACAAAAATGTTGTTGCACTGTTCTATAGATGTATGAACAGTCAAACGCCTAAACTTGGCGCAATCTGCACTAGACACACTTTTGAACGTGCCAAGAATGTGCCAAAGTTTGGTGTGAAACTGCCATACAAGGTTTGGCACATAACACTCTTTCATACATACTGTCGTATTCTGCACTCCTCTATATCGATTTAGAGCTGGTGTGTAGGCATCATGTTACATGAATGTCACCCTGCTCTTTCATAGTAAAATTTGCAACCTTTTTTGTAGTGATGAAAATATATTTCTACTATGTGAGGCTCCGCGGAGTAGATGTAAGAATGCAGAGGTAGAACTCACTTAGTCATTTATAGTGTGACATAGTATTTAAGGAACTAATATACATAATAAAACAATTATAAAGTACTTAAAATGGTATCCCACTCAAATAAAAATATTTCACTTATCACATCTTAAATTAGCTACTTAGTTTTCTTTATAAAATGTATCTTCCCAAGGTTCTTTGTTCTGCACCCAAGGTCCAATTCTGCTGATTGATCCATTATTGTATAGACCATTCACCTGCAACACTTGCATTTAATGTTCACATGTACACACTCTATGTTATATAGTAGTATCAGCATGTGTGCAAGACTGATACTTTATTTTTGGCACTACCTGCTTTTTACATACAGGGGCACACTCAGGGCAGTGTTGGAAGTACTCCTGTCAGAGGCTCTGATCAAATTTTACTAATAAAAAGCGGTTAATATGGTGCAAGATAGGAACATATAATGATTAGAGCCCAGATGCTTCAGCTACATGGGGACCTGAAGTTACTTCAGGAATTCATGTCTTCATATGTACTGTAGCAGTCATCTCAGTGACTGTATAGCACGTATCACTGGATAATAGTACACAAAGCCTCTTCTAAGAGTTAACTTTATCTCCTGTAGATAAATAGTGGATACAAAGTATATATGAAGATTTTTTATTGATTATTATTGTGATAACTGGGGGGAAAGAAAAATTAAAATTTTGGCACCCAATATGAAAAAAAATTAGAAAATAGACCTAAGAAATTCAAATAGTTTCAACGTAAAAAAATCTTTTTATAAAATTTAATTTTTTATTTTCCCCACTTTTTAACCTAGAAAAAATTGGGAAAATTTTAGAAATCCACTTTAAAAAAAATTAAAAAAAAATTTTTAAAGGGGAAAAAAGGGTTTTAACTTTTGTTTTAAAAAAATACCTGTTTTTGCACATTTCTATGACTTCTTTTTTTTAAAACCCTTTGTGGCAGAGAAAAAAGCTTTTACGGGGCATTGACTTTATAACGGGCCGAAATTTTTAAAGTGTTTTTAAATGAAATTTTCGTATTTTTTTTAAAATATTGTCAGCCCACCTGTGGGGGGGTTGGGGAACCCCAAGTTTGGTGTTTACCCGTCATATTTCCCCGTTGGGACCCCAATGAAATTTTTTGGTTAAATCTTTCTCCCCCCAACTTTGGGGTAGGGAAAGTACAAAGAAAAGTTTTAAAACAGTTTTTCACACCATGCATTTTTAAAACCACCCCTTTGGCAGCTTTAAAACACAACCTGCTTTTTGTGGCTGTGGGGGATCAAATAAAAAATTTGATTGACCCCTTTCAATTTTCCTTTTTGGTTTAGAATTTTCCCAATTTTTTGCACTTTTAAAAAACCCTCTTGAAAATTTAAATTTAATTTTGTTTTTACAGGGGCCCAAAAAGGGTTCTAAAAGTGTTTACTTGGGCAAAAATTGGGGAAAATTTTTAAAATTAGCCCCTAGCAAGAGCAAAATCCCCTGCAGGGAGTGATTTCACCCTTTGGAAAGGAAAGTGATTTTCCCTGCAGTTTTAGACAATTGGAAAGAAAAGAGAGAGTAGGGAGTTTTTGGGTTGAAAACCAGAGAAAACCTGTGGGCTCTAAAAGGGGATAAATCTTGTTTATCCCTGACCAAAGAAAAAAATAAAAACAAAACAATTATTTTAAAAAAAGGGTTTTTCATTACTTTTCCCCTTAAACAAAATTAAATTTAACCATCATTTTTAATGGAAAAAAACTTTTTTTTAAAAAAACCTTTTTTTCCCTTGTCCAACCAGTTTCTATATATTGAAATATATTCAATAACACTGTCTAGTCCCAACGGGCTATAAACCCCCTTTTAAATTTATTTACAAATATGGGGAAGGGCCCTTAAAATTTGTTCCATTATGTGGGTTCATCAAGGGTCTGTAAAAGAATATAACATATTGCAAGGCAGAGTACAATAATACCACCCCAGGTGCAAAGGGGCCAATAGAGGACCCATCCCAAAAGAAACCAAATTTACCTTCAGGACATCATTTAGTTGCGGGTTAGCTTTTTCCTTTGTTGGGTTGTGGGGCAAAAAATAATGGTAAATAAAAATAGGGATTTTCTTTTTTTTCCGGAAAAATTTAAAAATTTCAAATAGGGCTTAAACTTTTTTTTTAAAGGGGAAAAAAAATAAAGGAAAAATTTTCCAGTGCTTTTTTAAGGGATTCTTTTTTTCATTTTTCCTAACTTTAATTTTAATTTTTTAAACTTAAATGAAAAATTTTAGAATTTCTTTTCATGATTGTGCCATTTCCTACCTGGTAGTGCAAACTTTTTAAAGTTGTGGCCCAGGGGCTAAATCCTGCCAGCTGTGACACAATGAGAGGATAGACCAAAGCCCTGACCAAAAGGCCCCCCAGCTCCCCACTTTACCTGGGGGGAAAACACCGAGCACTTGACCTGAAACCGGGCCTTTTTTCCGTTAGAGCAGGCACCATCTTGGGTTTGGAGCTTCAACACACACCTTAAACCCCTTCTAAAATTTCAGAAACCCTTAAGAGGTAAATTGGCAAAAACCCCTTATGAAAGGCCATAGCCCCATGTCCCCCTGGGTCAATTTTAAAGGAAACCCTCAAAATGGCCCTTTGCGGGAAAACGATACGAAAAATTGTGGCCCCCCTATGGAAATTTTTTTTGATCCCTTTTCTTTTGAAAAACCCTCCTTTAGTGTGTGTTTCCCCAAATAAAAGGTTTTTTTTAAAATAAAAAGCAATTAAATTGGGCAAGGAAAGCCCAAAAATTTGGTTTTTTTTTCGGGCCCCCTTTACACCCTTGACAACCCTTTGGGAAACCCTTTAAAAACCGTTTTTATTGGTAACTTTAAAAGAGCATTTTTTTAAATTAACTGGGGGCCCAGGAAAAAAAAAATCAGGGATTTAGGCCCTCCCCAAATTTCCCCAAAACCCAATTTTCACCCGGGTACATTTTTAAAAACGAAAAATTAACCCAAAAAGTGTTTATAAAACAACATTTGCTCTTTTTTAAAATTTCCCCCTTCTACCCTCAAATTCCCCCTTCCCCTTTTTTTTCCCTCATTTTCCCAATTTTTTTAATTCAGGGCGCTTTTTATGCCCTTTTCCCGGGGCCTGTTGTGATGAGCTGATTGAGGGACACCAGGGGGGCCAACAGGGTATTAAAAACTATCTGGGTCTAAAAAATTTCATTTTGGGTTGCCCAAAAACCGGGTGCAGGCCCTTTCATTTCATTTATTTTGCTCGGGAAAAAAATTTAAGGGGCGCTTTTGTTTGGGTTTCCGCGGGATGACAAAGTGCGTTTTTAAACCTTTTAAATGTTTTCAAACATTTTTTGCCCCGGGGGCCCTGTACTATGGGCGCCCAAGTCCCGGCAGCTTAAACAGTAGTGATAAAAAAGGGTCTGTAGTTTATACGACCTAAAGGAGCCTGATCCCAGCCCAAAAAAAGGGGGTTTTATTTTGGGGAATGGGCCCGGGGGACACTGTTAATGGACAAAAGGGATAGCAAAGTGAATTTTTTTTTTTGAAAAAGATTTTTTTAACAAAAAAAAAGAAAGTTTTTTTTGTGAGAAAACCCCAAAAAAAAAGCCCATGATGGGGGCTGAAAAATGTTGCAGAAAAGGGACATAAACACTTACTTTTTTTAAAACTGTTTTGGGAAAAGGGTGCTTGAATTTGGGAAATTACATGACAACGGGTTTTTTTGGTGAGGGAAACAGGGGGCTTTTTTAATTGCATTTTTTTTTTGGGTTTTTTTTAAAGAAAGAATTGACAGATTCCAAACATGTGAGTTTGTACTTCCTTAGTCAATGGTCCCCATTTCCCAGTAAATCCGGGGGTCTTTTTATTTTCAGGGGACACATGTTGAAATAAGGGCCCCCAAAAAAGGGGCCCTGGGGTTTCCAGGGGGCACCTTTGGTGGGGGATTTTTTTTCTCCCAACAAGGGGGGGCTAATCCAGGCCCCTCAAGATGGAAAGGATATTAAAAACCCCAACCCAACGGGGATTCAAGATCAATAGTTTAGTAGGGCCCAAAACCCCCCAAACCGGGATCCCCTGTTCCCCTATCGGGGGTCAAATGAACGATGGCTTTTATTTGCATCGGGCACATAAAGCCTGGACCATAAAATTTCTACCTCAGTAGGCCCCATTAATCAATATTAAATTTAAAATTTTTTTATTGATCACATTTAAATTTGACTTTTTTGGACTGAAAAGCCAGGCATGTGTTTTCCCAGGTAAAAGAAAAAACAGCTTTAATAAGTGGCGTCTTTCCTTTCTTTGGTTTTGCTTTTTTTCCAAAAAAAAATTCGGGGGTAAAAGTTAAATTTGACCTGAGCCCTTTGATTTACAGAATTGATTTTTGAAAATTAGAAACCCAAAAAAAAATTAACCACAACCTTTAAATCCTAAAATGTAAAAGGGGGTTTTATTTACTGTTTTTTCCAAAGGGTTTTTGCCCTTAAAATCCCTTTCCCCCCCGGCCCTTCTGGTAAATGGGGCCCTTTTGAACTCTGAAAATTAAACTTCCTTTGGATGAAATTTTCCATTACAAAAATCACATAGGAAATCCATTGTGGAAATTATATTTTAAAGAAAACACAAAAATTAAGAAAAGTTGGGATGACAAGGCCAAAAAACGGAAAAGCGTTGACTACAAAATGTCTAAAATGTATTTGTAAACCCTCCCGGAAAGGTGAAACCAAAACCCCCTTTTTTAAAAATTGGACAATAAACAAAAAAAACTTATACTAGTTTTAAAAAAGGGTGGAAATGAAAAAAATAGTAAAAATATTTGAAATTTTGGAACACAGGGGGTCTAGGTAAACCATTAAAAAATTATTAAAAATTTTTTTAAATGGAAAAAAAATAAAATAAATTATTTCAAAAAATTTAAATTAGTAAATTAAAATGTTTTTTTTTAAAAATTATTTTTGTGAAAAAGGAAAAGGGAAAATTTTAGAAAAATTTGCCCCAAATAAAAGTAAATTTTTTTATAAAAAAAGAAAACTTTTTTAAATTTTAAAAATGCAGAATTTCCTGTTTTTAAAATTTTAAAAAAAATTTTAAAATGTAAAAAAATGTTTTTTTTGTCCCTTTTCAGAGACCCCTGTACAAAAAAATCTCCCAAGGGTTTTTTAAAGGGAAAAGGGGGGGGTTTGGGGGATTCAGGGGGATGTAAAATTTGAAATTGTTTTAAAATTCCCCCCCAAAAAATTCAATTTGAAAATCTTGGGGCCCTTTAAATTTTTGGGCATGTTTTTTTTAGAAATTGCCCCCATTTTCGATAGTCCCACAGTGGGGGGAAACCCTTTGGGAATTTTTAAAGAAAAAAATGAGTTTTTTTTTATTTTCCTTATAAATTTTGGAAAAAAAAATTTCTGAAACCCCAAATCAGTGTCAAACAGTGTTTCTTAACCCAAACCTTGCCGACAGTTTAAAAAGTTATAAGAAAAAAGGGGGGAAATTTCCCCTAAAAAGCTTTCATCACTAAATGGGGGGTTAAGGGAAACCAAAGGTGAAGACTGATTTTTTTTTTTTCCCTAAATGTAAAATTTCCCATAACATAATTTTTACATTGTTTAACAAAAGAAAAAATTTAAACTAAATAACCCCTTTTTATAAAATTCAGAAAAACAGTGAGTTTAGGATTTGGGTTTCAGAGAAAAATATTTGGTTGCGGGTTCTTTTCCAAAATTTTTTTTTTTTTTTTAACTTTTTTCAAGACAAACCTTTGTAAAAAATAAACGGAAACCCTACTTCACCAAATTTTTATTTTTGTTTAATTTTTTGTTTTTTGTTCAATAAAAATTTTTTAAAAAAAACTTCTTAAAAAGCTTTCTTAAATGCCCTTTTTGTTTTTTTTTTTGTATATAAAATTATGTTTACAACTGGAGTTAGGATGGGTTGAAGAAAAGGGGCATTTTTAAATCTGTCTTAAATCTAAAAAAGTTCTTTTGGGGAAAGGGGGTTGGCCCAATAAGGGGAAATTTGAGGGTTTTCCAAAATTGGAGAGTTGGCTAGGGAAAAATTTTGGGGCCCCGTAAAAAAACCCCACTTCTTAACCCTTTGGTGGGGTTTCTTTTTTTTTTTAAAAAGGAATTTTAAACCAATGAAAAAAGTAAAAAAAGTATCAACATTTTTAAGGATTGTTAAAACTATTTTTTTTCCATTTTTTACACAGTGAGCAGTTTTAAAATTTTAAGAGAACTTTCTGTAAAAGCCGGGTTAAGAAATTTGGGTATTAACATAAACAAAAAGAAATATTTTAAATTTAATTTTTTGGCACAGAAAGGGAAACCCTTGAAGTCATTATAGTGGGGTAACAAAGCATAAAAAAAAACCCAATTTCCCCCAAGGGGAACACAAGCCCAAAACATAACCCGACTTTAAAACCCAAAAGGATGGTTGATTTTCCCTTTTAAAGGGAAAAAGGTGCAATGCCACATTCTATCATGGGGCATGGTGAAAAAAAGTAATACATTTTGTAAAAAACCCAAAAAAAGGGGAAGAAATGCACTTGAAACATGGCAACCAAAAAAATGAAGATTGTCTTCTTCGGGGATATCAGATAAAATGAGCACCCTTGGGGGAAAACCCGCTTTTTGGATTTAACCAAATGCCCCACGGGAAAGCGACTTTCCTCAAAAAAAAGTCCCATGGGTTTTTTGAAGCGGGGGAGATCAAAAATAAAAAAATTTATAGAAAAATTTTTGGTTTCCCAAAGTTTTTTTAGATAAATTAACAAAGAACATAAAAAAATAACCACCCGAAGACCATCTTGAATTGTCAGGCCGGGCCAAAAAAAAGTAAAGGATCAGAGGTAGTTTTGGGTTTTAAGGGTTTCTTTTGCCCTTTTACTTTTAACCGAAAACCTGTCATATTTAAAAGGGGTTTTTACGTTACAAAGACCCATGTCCGATTGGGGGGACAGTAAAAAAAAGGGGCATTTTTTTGTAATTGGGTTGCTTTAAAACCCTCAGCCCCTTTGGTTTTAGGATTTTAAACTTTTCCCCTTTTTAAAATTTTTTTCTGTTTTCCCTATTTCTGTTTTGTGGTGACCAGGGGCCCCCCCCTTTGGGAAATTCCCGGCCCAGACACACCCCCTGCACGTGTTTGGGGTTGGCTAAAGCTTCATGAAAAGGGGGGGGGCCCTTTTGGGATAGCCCCTAAACGGGAAAATTTCCCCGGCCCCACCCCCCCTTTTTTGAAACTGTGATTGGTTTTGCCCCCACATTTGTTGGTTTTATTTCCCCCCCGGGTGTTTAAATAAAAATTAAACCCCAAGGTTCTGCTGGTTTTCTTTTAAATTTTAATCCCCCAAAGCTCTAGGTGAAGGATTGGAAAAATTTATTTTTCCCTTTTAAGGGGGGCTTTTGCCGGGGTTTTTGTTTTCCCCCCCTCCTCAAAAGGTCCAGTCTTTTAAAGCTACAATTTTGGAAAGGGGGGTTTTCTTTTTTCCTCAAAATCTAGTGCAAGCCCTGCCTTTCCTTTTGGAACATCTTTCAGCTGTATTTGTATAAATAAGGTTTTCAACAAAAGCCCCTGTGACGGGCCCTGCTGTGTAGTCTAGTGCTTAGCTTTTTTTTTTTAAAAATTTAACAAAATGTAAAGATAAAAAAAATTTATATGGGGTGGGACATGTATAATTTTATTTATATACACACACAAATCTCCCCTATATAGTGTCCCATCCTCGCAGTCATACCAAGCACTTCCAACATATGTGATACAGTGCATATACTCTGGGGATGAGACATGATAGAGGGGAGCTATGTATGTGTATATATATATATATATATATACATATCCTTATAGAGACTGACATATGTAGGTCTCTCTACATATGTGTAGAATTTAGGGGGGGGGGAACTCTGTGAGGGACTAGAACTCCAAACCCCTTCCTTGTAAAGCTAAAACGCTACCCCTGCACCACGATCCCAAGCTAGTTACAGGATGAGCAGGATCTTCTCTCAAAGCTGATTGCTTCTCCTCCCATTGTTTTTACTCACGTCACTGACAGCAAGCAGAGATCTTTACTTGAAGCTGACATTTGTCCTTGTAGTTGAGTAAAGATCTCTGCCTGTTGTCAGTACAATTTGGGTGAACACCACTAGAAGTAACAGCTGCTGGGTTTCAGTGTAATTTGTGTGTAAACTAAGAGATATAACAGGTGTTTGTGGAGCCTGAAGGCTGCAGACATAAGAAGCATGCAGGAGCTACAGAGCTGTTATATCTAGACAACCTTCTGCTTCTACTGCCTAACCGAGATTGATGGTGTCACAGTTCTTCAGTGAGCAGAGACACGCCTCCTGGGAGGAGAGAGACATGCCTGCTGAGAGGAGAGACACGCCCCTGGATTTCAAACTCAATCTCAGAAAATTACCAGAACAGCACGATCAGCTCAAACGATAAAACTCCTTTAAATAGAATATATTAATGCATATTATAGACCAAGTATAAATTAGGATAATTAATTATATACAGTAAAAGATGATGCCTTTAGAAAATTATCTGCTGAAAATACATATCAAATTTGTGGAAGAAAAAAGCAAAAAATCTTTGTAATCTAACAACAATCGAAGCCAGATTTTATTATATTTTTGATAACAACTTTTAGACCATTGTAAGACATTAAAATGACCTAATACAATTGCTACAGATGCTATAAGATAGTAGTAGTGTCACGTTAACTGAGGTACAGTGAGCCCTGAGTGAACCCCAGCCCACTGTCACTGATTACTTTGGGAGCTGTCCTAAATGGCAGCCACCAACTGGACGGCAGTGTGATGTGCAGGGCCCATCAGGAGAAAGATTGGTCAAACAGTATGGGTCAGCAACAGAGCGGTAACATCAGGCCACAAATCAGAAAACAGAAGGAATACCTGAAAACAAGCCAGGGGTCAGAATACATTCAGGAACGAGGTACCGAATCAGGAGACAAGCCAAGATCAAGAACCCGAGCAGAAGTCTGGTAACAAGAAAAGCACAGTAATAAAATGCAAGTGAAAGTGAAAGCTAGAATCTTTCACAGATGAAGCAGGAAAGTATTGAAGAGGTTTAAATGGTGTGCCCAGACATCGCTCCTGTAGCTCATTGGTGTCTCTGGGCCCTCCTATTGGCCTATGTGACACACCCTTTGTTCAGAGTGTCTCTAGAGCTGTCTCTCCTGAACTCACCAGCAGAACCTCTCCCAGGGTTTGGACATAGACCAGGTAAATTAACCCGGGCAGAGCGTTGCACTTTACAAGCAGGAGACTGGTCAGGTAAGTGAGTCCTGACAAGTGGATTTTGTTATATTATTTGTATGTATCAAAAACTTAAAAACATTACATGATTAGAAAAGTCATTATTTAGAGCTTCTTAACAGACCAAATGCTAAATTGCATGTGTATTTTTGCCAGGAACACTTTTTGCCTAGAGCAATTTTATATTTTTATGATCAATTGTCCTAACTTCCAGAAAACCACTTGTCCCAAAAGAGTAAAAACAACAATTATTTGTTGTTCTATATCATTGAGGAGGTCACCTTTTTGAAATTTGCACACTTTCACTTACCAACCAAATGGAAAAAGGAATCCTGGACCAGATACGCATAAGCTTAGGAGAACGTGTGTACCTACTTTGTTGTTTTGCTGCTTTCTTGTTTTTTAAAGAATTCTATAAAAGAATTTGTTATTTTTATATTCCCTTGGTCCGGGATTCCTTTTTTCCATTTGTTTAGAGGGTGAAAGTGTGCATTTCTTAGCTGTAGCCAACCCAGTGGAGCCATGAGACTGCTTATTATATCAGTGGAGGGTAAGCAAACTTTCTTGATTTATACTTTTTGAAATTTGGTATAGCTTTTTTGCGATATACCTTTAGTAGTTGATGAGTAAAATACTGTTTTTACAGCTTTGGCTCATCTGAGTAGATTCCATATCTGACAAAAGTGAGTACACCCTTTAACTTTTGAAAAATTTTTTATTATAATTTTTAGGAAAACATGAAAGTAAACATTTTAAAAATGTCAATTTAGTGGTACTGCTTGTGTAACAGTGGAAAAATTGCTTGCCCTCAAAATCCTAAAAACACAGCCATCATGTAAAAACCACTGGCATAAAAATGATAAAACCCTTAATGAAAATGAAAAATTTGCCAATTTTGCTATTTTCCCTCCCTGGTGTCATGTGACTTGCTACTTGTTGCAAGGTCTCAAGTATCAATGGGGAGCGCTGGTATTAAATTTGGTGTTATCACTGTCATACTCTCTCATACTGCTCCCTGGAGTTCCATATGGCACAAGATGGCAAAGCCCCTTATGTCTTTCTACTAAAGAGGGCCTGGGCTAAAGAAATTGCCAACCCCCCTAAAACTGACTGCAGCATGGGGGCCAAGGCCATTAAGCAGTATAACAAACAGGTTTCACTTATAACTAGTTTTGAGGTTTTTTTATCGAAAATTTTTAAAATCGGCAAGGTTTTTTGGTGATCGAAATTTTCAGATCAGCGATAATTAAGGGTTAAAATCTGTGATCATCTATTAAGACCCCTTTTTCGGGCTTCTGTAATTTTGGGGGCCAGAAAATAATTACAGAATAAACGGTAGATGTGTGGCGACGTCAGGACTGGGATGTGTATGTTTGCGTTTGGCGGGAAAAACACATGCCTCGTATTACATAAACAGCTTTTTCCTGTTCGCTTAGTTCTTCAGGTCTCATGGAAAATGGGCTTGCGCTTGCCGGGGGCCAAACGCTCAGCGAAATTGTCTATTTCTGCACAGAGAAACCTCTACTATTTGCTGTGACCTTTCCCAAATTTTTTTAGATTAGAGATTTGAAGATTTTTGAGTTTCAGAAAAATTTTTTAAAAACAGACTACCGCTGTTAAATCACAAGGGGGCGGGGGGGGGGGGGGGCCCGGGGGAACAAACAAGCTCTATCATAAAGAACATGATAAAATTCACCAAGACTTTGGTAGACATTGGGTGAATTCTTTTTTTTAACGTTTGCTATTGAAATATTTTCCCGGGTTTGGGGAGCCTGAACTTATATTGGATAACATCATTTCTATAACTGCAGGGCTCTTTTTTAGGTGCAAAACTCCCTTTTATTATCAGTAACATTTCAATAGGTGTCATTTTCAATTTTACCCCCTTCCACCTTGTTATATATCCCCTCAGTTAAATTACAATCCACAAACTTTAAAATCCACAGTTTTTGTTGCCAAAAATACGGTACATACGAAAACAAAACAGATACGTGTTTTTGTTTTGCGCACCCAGCTTTTTTCATGACGAAGCATCCACGTAAATCTTAAAAAAAGCAAATTTTATAGCACCCAGGGGAATTTAAAAGGGGCAAAAAAAACCGTGTATTTACGAAAAAATAACAGATACGTGTTTTTTGACTTTTGCGCACCCAGCTTTGTTCATTGACCAGCTCCACTAAATCTTAAAACACAATTTTTAGTCACCCCAGGGAATTTTAAAAGGGGCAAAAAATACCTTTTATTTTTCGAAAAAAAACAGAAATTTTTTTCCGGTTTTTTTTGGAAAATTTTGCCGCCCCCAAAAAAGGGAAAAAAAAAAAAAATTGGTTTTTTTTTAAATTTTTTATTGACGCAGACCACGTAAATCTTTAAAAAAGCAATTCTAAGTCACCCAGGTGAAATTTAAAAGGGGCAAAAAATACCGGTATATACGAAAAATAAAAATTTCGTGTTTTTTTACTTTTGCGCACCCAGCTTTTTTCATTGACGCAGCTCCAAAAATCTTTTAAAAAAAATTCTATAGTCCCACAGGTGAATTGAAAGTGCAAAAAAAACCGTGTAAATTAAAAAAAAAGCTTTTTTTTTTTTAAAAACCCCTTTTTAAAAGATGAAAAAAAAAGTTTTTGGGTTTTTTTTTTAAAATTGTTTTTTTTACTTTTGCGCCCCACTTTTTTCTTGAGCAGCTTCCCTAAATCTTAAAAAAGCAATTCTAAAGTCACCACAAGTATTGAAAGGGGCAAAAAATACCCTTTTATAAAAACATAACAGATACGTGTTTTTTGACTTTTGCGCCCCCAAAGCTTTGTTCATTGACGCAGCATCCACGTAAATCTTAAAACAGCAATTCTATAGTCACCACAGGTGAATTGAAAGGGCAAAAAAAAACCGTTTATTATACAAAACAAACAGAAGTGTTGAGCGATTTTTATCTACAAAGTTGAAATCGGCAACGTTTTATGGTGATCGAAATTCCAGATCATGCGACATTTAAGGTTAAAATCTGAGAAATCATCTATTAAGATCGCGCCTTTTTCGGCGCTTCCTGTAATTTTGGCCGGCCAGCAAATCAGATTACAGAATAGAGCAGGGGGAGATGTGTGTGCGCCTCATGACTGGGATGTGTATGGTTGCGATTGGCTGGAAAAATCACATAACCTCTTTTTACATAGAACCAGCGTTTCCTGTTTTCAGCCTCAGTGTCCCCTCAGCGTCTCATAGGGATAGGACCTGCGCTCTGCCCGTGGCCAAACAGCTCAGTGAAAATTCGTCTATTTTTTGCACAGAGAAAAACCCCTACTATTAGCTGTGATCCTTCCAATTTAGTTTATATTAGAGATTTGAAGATTTTATGTAGTTAGCTAGAGAATTTAAAGCAGCATCTACCGCTGTAAATTCACGGCGGGGGGAGCAGGGGGGGGGGGCAACGGGAAGAACACAGACAAGCTCTATCTATAAAGAACACTGGATAAAGTTCACCAAGACTTAGTGTAGACATTGTAGGTGGAGTATCTTTTTTATTAACAGTTTGCTATTGAAATATTTTTCCCGGATGTTGGGCAGCCTAAACTTATATTGGATTAACACATCATTTCTAGTAAATGCAGGTCTCTGTGTTAGGTGCAAATCTCCACATTAATTATCAGTAAACATTTCAGATAGGGTTCTTTTTAAATTTTACCCATTACACCTGTGACTGTTGATATACCCACCTTGCGTTAAATTACAATCCAGCAATCTTGTAGTCAGCACAGGTTTTTGTTGCCAAAAAAATCCGTGTATCAACCAAAACATAACATTTTTACGTTTTTTTTTTGATTTTGCACCCCCAGCATTGTTCATTGACGCAGCATCTCGTAAATTTAAAAAACAGAAATTTCTATATTCACCACATAAAATTAAAAGGGTGAAAAAAAAAAACATTTATTATCCCAAAAACATAACATTACGTGTTTTTTGACTTTTGCAAAAACCCACTTTGTTCTTTGACGCGCATTACAAAATCTTAAAAAACAGAAAACTAATTCACCACAGGTAATTTAAAAAGGGAAAAAATAAAACCTTTGTATCATAAGAAAAATAACATTCTTTTTTTTTTTGATTTTTTGCACACCCAGATTGTTATTGACGAGCACCCCACGAAAATCTTAAAAACAATTATATTCACCACAGGTAAATTGAAAGGTGCAAAAAAACTTATATACGAAAACATAACACATACGTTTTTTTTCCCTTTTGCGCACCCAGCTTTGTTCATTGACGCAGCTTCCACAAAAATTTTTTTTAAACAGCAATTCTAAGTCCCCCAAGGTAAATTGAAAGGTGCAAAAAATACCGTGTTTTATACGAAACATAACAGATCAGCCATAACAATCCTTTTCCCGGCATTTTTAATCTGGGGGTCAGACGGGTTTTAATGGTCATACGCGGTCCAGACAGGTTATCAATGTCCTAAAAACTAAAAGGGTGGTTAAAAAGACCCTTTTTGCGTCACTTTTTAAATCTGGGGGTATGCGGGTTTTTGGGGCCATGCTCGTTCCGGACAGGATTTCATGCCATTAAAGAAAGATGATGGTTCAAATCATACTGCCTTCTGGCACTTTTTAATTTTTGGGGATGCAGGGTTTAAGGGGCAGGCTGTGGCAGACAGGATAGTGAAAGGTTTGTGACTTTTTTTTTTGTACTTTTAAACCAAAAGTGTTGCCTAAGATGTAGCACGTATCCATTTGACTGTTGTGGATGTTAATTTCGCTTCTCCAGCCTTGTTTGGGGGTAAAAAATGACGGGTTTTTTTTGCTCTCCCCCTAGACTTTTTAAAGGGAAACGTAAATCATGCTTTCCCATCGAAAAACCTTATCGTGCGGCCGACTATCGCTCGATCCGATAGCCAACGCAATCGCTCAACCCCTAATAAAGAACGTGTTTTTTGACTTTTGCCCCACAAGTTTTTTCATTGACACAGCTTTTCCCCGTAAAACTAAAACACAATTATAGTCACAAGGTGAAGAAAAGTCAAAAAAAAACCGTGTATTATACAAAACATAACAATACGTGTTTTTTTTTACTTTTTTTCCCAGTCCAGATTTGTTGAAGACACCTTGCAGTTAAATTTGAATCCAGCAAATTTTGTTTTGATTAGAGGGATTTGAGGAATAGCTTGATTTGCCCGTCTTTTAATAAGAGACTTTCCAAAACTATTCCATACCTATCTCAAATTTTTATATTTCATGAACATGGAGCGAAATGGCAGGTGGTTTAAAGCGCAGCAAAGATGGGGTAGCACATGAGGAAGAGTACGAGAGAAGGTGCTCCTTCCGTGCTGGCGACAACAGCACGATCCAGGCGGATCATCAGGTTGCTATGACCGTCAGGCCTGTCCATCCCGCTGGGTCAGGGCCCTGTGAATCTAAGTAACGAACATTGTCCGCCAATTCCTGTCCTTCAGTGTTAATGGCATAACCTGCAGCTATCAGTCACTTACCTCCTCTCCTTCCCAGTCACGGCACACAAATGTGCGTCAACAGCCATCATCAGGCATCCCAAATGAAGCAGCCAAATTCAACATCAGTCCGTGTACCCACCAGCTGTGGATAATCCATTGTCCTGAAGACGTCCTTTTGATGACAAAATGCGGTTTGGGGGTCAGAAGGCATGTAAGAAGATCTCAAGAGATGGATTTAGAGTCTGCTCTGTGACGCCCAGTTTACTGATATTTATTCCATCAAGGAGGTAAGGAAGCCGGTCAATATCGGCAAATAATCCCGGGCGATTCGGCTACAGCCTTGCAGTGCCCCTTTGCATTGTAATGCCCGCAGCTTCTGGATGCGAGAAAGTCAGGAACGAACCAAATGTCCACCTGTGTTGATGGATAGAATGATGATGACGACATTTGGCGATCCATCCTGGTCTTTTTTCCCCATTTATTTCCGCAGAATTTTTGACTTTGCGAACCGCTTCATCAGTGGACGAGGAAGGAAAGACGATGGGGTAAGTGTCCAATACGGGTCCGCCACAAAAAGGGAGAGGGCGGTTCGCAGAATCCGCTGATATGAATTCCCCGCCTAATCCATCGGTCAGCGCAAAACCCCGCTCACTCGCTTATTCGCCATCAAGAGGTCCAGTACCATCTCAAGCCTGGGCCTTCTTTTGAGCAAGCCCTCTGATTCACCCAGCGAAGTCATATGGCGCCCTTTTTTTGCCGTAAAACGGCATAAGTAAGAGGCAAGAACCTTCAGTGGTTAACCACCACCAAAATGTTAGTCACATGCAGCGAATGCAAAATATTGAAATGGAGGGAACAGTTGGCCAAAAAAGGCCAGACCGACCGCCGGGGCCTCCAACCACTGTCAACAAACCAAAACACCACCCTCTGTCTTGACTCCCGACTCCTCCCTCCTTCCGCCACCACCAAGCGTTCCTCACTGGCCCAGTCGACTCTCAGAGTCATGATTCAGGGATCAGCCTCCGCTTCATTTTCACAGCCTCTCAACACCGTCGCCCGAGTACCACCACACCACCAAGAGACCCATCCTACCCCTTCTCCTTCCGCCCAGTTTAAACGACCTTCAGGCCATAACAGCGGCCAGTCTAGCAGCTCAGCCTTCTGTTCTTCCAGTTTTTTGAGCAGAAGAAACACATAAAAACCCAAACCAACCCAAAGCCAAAAAACCCTGAATGTACCGGACATTGCCAGGCTTTTGGCCTTGGAAATGTGCCTTTATTTTTTTTTTTCCTTTCTGGTGGACACAGCATGGGGTTTTTTCCACCATGTCAATGGCCCTCCCCTGTCTTCACGCCTGCCCCCATACCAGATGCCGAGCAGTCATTCTTTGCCAGAAAAGCCGTCCCTGCCTGGCCAGCCACGTGTCATCTAAAAATTGTCAACGCGTTTGTCTGCATAGCTGTTCCATAAAAGTCCCCATCTTCACCACCGACACCTACAGGACTAGAAGCACGGCAAGGCCGCTATATCTCTGTGACACGCTTACTCTGGGTGAGCCTGGGGGTGGAATGTATATGGGGTGAACGGTGGCATCTCAGGCTCGCGCCACACGCTCTTCAAAAAAAAAGCCGCATGGGATGGTGCAGGGGCTCTTTTCTTCCCCCAAGGTTCCCTCTGGTGGCAACACGTGTCTCCCAGAGACACCAGGCCATGTTGAATTAATCCTGCCTTTGGGAGACTGTCCCCCCCACTACACAGGTCATGAGTGTGGATGGCTTCCCGCAACGAGAACGAGCGCTTGGCCGGGGTGACAAGAACCCTCGTTGCCAGGCAAGGTGGTGTGCGAATAAACGGCGAAATCATCTGCTGGCCCCGCCCTTAAATCGGTTAGGGGCCTGGAGCACATCCCTTAGCCGTGCACATGTCATAACCTTGTCGTCCCAGAAATTTCCTAAAAGAGCTAACCCGGGTTCTGACAGCCTGCTGAATAAGGCTCGAGGTCTGAGTTTCCGCAACCTTTTGATCCCTTCCGCCGTACGGCATCAACCCGTGCTTCGTCCCGCCTGGCTGTTGTGCAGCGTCAGGCCTCGCCTCAGAACCCGTCAACTCCGTCCTCATTGTTGACGTGGCAACACACAGGAATAAACAACAAACACTTCCACATTGCTCCAGCGATTGTGGGCAGCACGCAATGCATTCACCGCAGTACGAAGTGACACATGGCCTACGAGCAGCGGTGCCGGACCTCGGGGTTGGTTTGAGCCACCGAGAGTGGAGGTGCAGGTGAAAGAAGCTCTGAACCATCCTTGCCAGTTTTGAAGAAGCCAACCAAAATGGTCAGGTGCGGACGATGCCTTGTCAGCATGATCATTTGGTGAACCTTAGTTCTGGAACGATCGTGTCCGACCCACACAAACTCCTGAAAACATCAGGTCCCCCCCCGCCAGGCGAACGGAGGAGAAGACGACACAGATGCAGACAACGACCTTTCTCTCCGTGCAAATCCACAAAGGCCCGAAGTTTCTTCACAATTTTAATTATATCGTCCTTCATTAGCCAGTGGTTCAGGGTCCAGAGCTAGTGCACAGCCGCACCATCAGCTCTCAGGGTGCATCATCTGAGGGCACAGTCAGGGCTGTGTTTTGAAGCTGTGCCGGAGGAAGCGGAGGAGTAGGAAGGAGGTATTTTCCTAGAACAAAAACCGACGTCCTGCTTGGAAAGAGGATGGCGTGAATTTGAAGCAGATGAGGAAGATGAGATTGCTAGTGCCCCTAACCCAATAGCCATGGGAAATTAGGCTCCATCTCTCACATGAGTTGCTTGGATGCTCCATTTTTCCTTCCAACATGGAACTCCGCATTAAGCATCAAAAATGAACCAACATGTTACTGGGTGCCACCCAGTTCATCTGGATCCCCCGTTACAAAAACAAAACTCAGCACTTTCCTTCCACCCACCCAAATATGAGGAGTAAAATTCAGGAAATTGAGACGCTTGCGCTGGATTGGATCAACTGGAGACCAATCTGTTTGGCGTCTGCTTCACTTCTTCAAAAGTCCACGGTGGAACAACGCCAGCGACGTGGCAGCGTAAGTGCAATTAGCCGTAAGCGGCAGCACAACTGCGTCAGCAGCAGGCAAAGGTGGCCAGAAGCCTAATGGGTGACCCTCTGGCAATCTTTTATTTACCACCATCACCAACGCATGCAATGGAGGCCAAATATTACAACACCCAAGACCAGCTTAAGATCATGGGTGCATCAGACCTATCTGCTTCCCTCAACACCGATGTTTTTTTGTATGTGTTCCGGACCCAATAGACCTTCTGGATCTCCAAAATGGACAATGGCCCGAGCTCCGGGCTCCCCACCATAGAGGTATTTTTTTCCCTCCCAGCAGCCAGCTCATATCTGAGACCTTCAGCACAGCCGGAGAGTCATTACAGACAAACGCATCCGCTTCCCACAGATAAATGTGGAATCGTTTGACCTTTCCATCAAGGAGAATCAGACATGGATCTCTGATGATGTTGTGGCCCCAATTTTGCCGAGGTCACCGATTAGGTTGCTGGTCTACTTTAACATTCCTCTCCAATACAGAAAGTGTCGCTCTTGAAAAACTTAGTTTTAAAAATGATCAATTTCTTACTGCAATTTTTTATCTTCAATTCCCAACAGTTCATTTTACTGGTTTTCTGTGAGGAGACCTAAAAGAACACCAAGGTTTCATCATACCCAAGAAAACCATATTCCATTTACTCACTTCATCTTTAGAATTTTTTCACACAATTGTCAATGGTTTTGTTGGGGTCATGTTGCCTCACACATTTTTTAAACAGTGGCTGAGAAGTCATATTTAAAATTTTTGATTGGGTCATGTAGCTGTGAGGATACAGCAATAATCATGACCTTTGAACAGAAATGTGGCTCTAAAAATAAGCGGCCATTTCCTCCTTCAACAATTTTAAACAGTGCTAGAAGTCATTTTTATAATTTTTGTTGAGGTCATGCTGCTTTGAAATGCAGCAATACTACAGGTCCTATTTCTAAAAAAATTTGTTATATCACTAATAGACATTTGTTGCTTCACAATTGTCCAAAAGTGGCCTCATTGGGACATGTTTTTGGAATTTTAGGGCATTTTGCTGAGACATCAGCTATACTAACAAGGTCCTATCCTAAAAATTTTTTTGTTTCTAAAAAACAGACATTTGTTCTATCCACAAATGTCAAAAGGTGGCTCAAGGGACATGTTTGAATTTTTGGAGGCATTTTTTGCTGTGACAATGCAGCTATAAACTCAGGTCCTATTTCTAAAAAATGGTGGTTTCTAACAGACATTTGTTCTTCACAATGGCTAGAGTGGCTCAAGTAGTTTGCTGTCAGAAACAGGAATAGTATGGATACTGTTTAAATGGACACATATTGGCAAAATGACTTGGTTTTTGCAAGATCCTTTAAACATAGCATCAATCCCTTATTGAAGACAACCCATTTAATACAATTAAAAAAAGAGAACAAAGACATGGTGGGATTCTCCATACCGATTTTAAAAATGTGTTTCCCTGAGAATTAAAAGTACTAAAAAACTTGCGATGAACAAAATAAGCTGTTAAAAAAATTCCTCTCTGAATTTTGTACAAGGGAGGTAGCAGGAAAAACTTGACCAGATTGTAGGTTTATTTCACAGAGGACAAGGAGTATGGAGCACGAACAGAGAACTAAGTACAGAGACCATTTCCGCCAGCACGTTGAGTAAGAATGAGAAAAAAGAATGCCAAGAATAAAGGGCACACCTGTTGTAACCATGGAGCGTTAACCACCAGTATTTCCAAGTGAAGCTCAATTGTCCCACACTCATACGGAGGGGCAAGCGCTATCCATGTATTGACTGTGTCTACTGAGGAAGGCCTGGGAGTTTCCTCACACTTCCGCTTCGCACTTTGCTTCTAGCAACGACAGTTTTCGTTGCTGCGTCATCAGGGCATTTTAAAAACCTGCGTGTTAATAGATGACAGTAACGCCCAGCTGGCTCTCACCCGCAACCATGTAAACTCCCGAGGCCCTGGTCATCTGTTTGGCCCAGGACAGAATAGGTAGTCAATGGTCCAGTTCAAACTAAAATGGTGGATGAAAGACTCTCCTTTTTTCGGCACTTTTTAAATGGTGGGGGTTCATGGGCAGGTTTTTGGGGCTCATGCTGTGGCCCCAGGAACAGGTATAGTCAATGTTCTATGAAAACTAAATGGTGGATTGAAAGACCTCCTTTTTCTTCTTCTCCGGCACTTTTTAAATCTGGGGGTTTATGCCAGGTTTGGCCTCATGGGGTGTGGCCTAGGACAGGTATAGTCAATGTCCAGATGAAATTAAAATGGTGGGTTGAAAGACCCTCCTTTTTTTTTTTTTTGTTTTTTTTTTCCGGCACTTTTTTTAAATCTGGGGGTTCTTGCAGGTTTGGGGCTCATGCTGTGCCGCATACAGGTTAGAGGTCAATGGTCTCATGAAACAAAATGTGGTGTTTACAAAGGACCTCCTTTTTTCCGTCACTTTTAAATGCTGGGGTGGGTTTATGCAGTGTTTGGGGCTCATGCTGTGCCCAGGACAGGTAATAGTCAATGTCCAGTGAAACTAAAATGGTGTTGAAAGACTCCTTTTTCCGGCACTTTTTAAATCTGGGGTTATGCAGGTTTGGGCTCATGCTGTGCCCAGGACAGGTATAGTCAATGTCCAGTGAAACTAAAATGGTGGTTGAAAGACTCCTTTTTCTGGCACTTTTAAATCTGGGGGTCATGCAGGTTTGGGGCTCATGCTGCGTTCCAGGACAGGGATATTCAATGTCCAGTTCAAGTAAGATGATGGTTCAAATCATACTGCCTTCTGGCACTTTTTAATTTGTTGGGTGATGCAGGTTTAAGGGTCATGCTGTGGTACAAGACAGGGATAGTGAATGGTGTGTGTTTTTTTTTCTGTGAATTTTATAACCTAAGTGTGTTGCCTAAGATGTAGCACGTATCCATTTGACTGTTGTGGATGTTAATTCCAGCTTCTCCAGCCCTGTTTGGGTGTAAGAATGAATGTGTTGTTGCTTTCCCATAGACTTTAATGGTCATCGATCATAATCGACTGCTCACTATCGAAAACCTTATCGATGGTGGCCGACTATTGACTATCGCCCGATGTTGATAGCCAACGTAATCGCTCAACACTACTTATAACAGGCCTCACTATGGTTAACCAAGGAAGTTGAGTGCATGTGCTCAGCTACATATCAAGAGATAGTATTTTCAAAATAGAAGTGAGTGTTGCCAGCATTGCTGTAGAGGTTAAAGGGGTTTTCTCACCACAGGCTTTTGCAGACATGATCTGTTTCTCTCTGTCTTACAGCTTCGAATCCAGGGGTGGGTCTCTCCTTCCAGTAGGCGGGTCTTCCCTCACTGAAGACTGGTGACATCATCACACCTGCTCCCTCCTGAGCCATCATCATCATTTTATGTGAGCAGTGGGAGGGAGTGGATGTCACAGCTCTGTAGACCTCCTGCAATGATCAGTTCTCATGCCTGGAGAGCTGTTGTCTCCCTCCACAAGCTCCTTGTAACCAGAACACTTGTATTTCTGTAAACTGTTGTACATATGGCCTGAACTGATGAAGCAAATGTGAGAAATGCATTCTGCTCCCCCCTCTGTTATCAGACAGGAGAGTGTATAAGGCTGTGTTATATGGGTGGGGGAGCAGTGTTTAATGCTGTGTTTTAGAGGGGGGGTGGAGAGTGAATCTAGCAGCTAGAGACTCAGTAATTGCCCAGATCCTTCACACACAGCTGTCACTGTGAGATGAGCATAGAGAGGAGCTCAGACAGCATTTATTAAACAGAAAGCAGCCAGCACAGAAAGCTAAGGGAGCCAGTTTCAGAAGAGAAAGGAAGAAAGAGGGAAGAGACTGCAGGAAGCCTATCACAGCACAGAGGGCATGCCCCAACCAGGGCTGGACTAAATATCAGGCAGCTAATAACAGCAAAGGGGTGTGACCCGACCCCAGGCTTTAGATTTCGCTCTAGACACTTACAGATTAGCTAAATCTGCTATACTAAATGATTTAGGTAATACAAACTAATTGCAAAGGTGCTTATTTTTCTGTCCCCATCATTACAGATATGATCTTTGTAGCAAGAAAAACCCTTTAAAGGGGTGGGTCAGCCTGTCAGTGCTCAGACCATATGCTGCACACTGCATTAAATTGGTCTGCATGGCTGTTGTCCCAGAATTAAGCCTCTTCTAAAGATGATATGCAAGAAAACCTGAAAACAGTTTGCTGAAGACAAGCAGACTAAGGACAGGGATTACTGGAACCATGTCCTGTACTCTGATGAGACCAAAATAATCTTATTCAATTCAGATGGTGTCAAGCGTGTGTTGCAGCATCCAGGTGAGGAATATAAAGACAAGTGTGTCTTGCCTACAGTCAAGCATGGTGGTAGGATTGTCATGGTTAGGGGCTGTATGAGTGCTGCCAGCTGTGGGGAGCTACAGTTCATTGACAGAACCATGAATGCCAACAGGTACTTCAGCATGCTAAAGCAGAGCATGATCCCCTCCCTTCAGAATCTGGGCCAGAGGGCAGTATTCCAACATGAAAATGACCCCAAAAACAACATCTCCAAGACCACCACTGCTTTGCTAAAGAAACTGAGGATAAAGATGATGGACTGCCCAAGCATTTCTTCAGACCTAAGCCCTATTGAGCATCTGTGGCGCATCCTCAAACATAAGGTGGAGGAGCAGGGCCGTCCCTAGGCTAAACTGCACTCAGGGCAAGGTGAAGAAATTTCCCCCCCCCCCACTCCCATAACATAATGCGCCATGATGCAACACAGTGCATCACCATCAACCAAAGATACAAAATGCTTTAACACAATGTGCTACATATATAACTACTAAATGATAGTCATAGAGTTACCAAATAACACTGCTACACAAAACCAGAACCCTAAGGCTAATAGTACCAATGTCCTATTAAGACCACATATCACCAGCACATAGTGACCAAATAATACCGCCACACCGTTGACCACATTTCACCACAACATAGTGACCGAATACCGCAACACCGTGACCACATATCACCAGCACATTGTCACCGAATAATACCACCACACCATGACCACATACTGCCACCAAATAGTGACTGAATAATAAACAAAACGGTAATGATCCGTCCTGCCTTCTCCCTGTACCAGCAGCTGCAAAGCAAGTGTGCAGCTGTTGAATGACTCTGCGTGGCCGTTTTACAACGGCCGCGCAGAGTCAAGGGCTAACCTCCGGGTGGGCGAGGCGAGTGGCCGCGGCGCCCCACTTTGGTGATCATAGCCTCGGCAGCCCGGGCGAATGCCCAACTCGCCCGCCCCTAGGAACGGCCCTGTGGAGGAGTGCAAGGTCTCTATCATCCACCAGCTCCATAACGTCATCATGGAGGAATGGAAGAGGATTCCAGTGGCTGCAGCCTATGAATCTCTAGTGACTTCCATGCCCAAAAGAGTTAAGGCAGTGCTGGAAAATAATGGTGGCCACACAAAATATTGACACTTTGGAGAACAATTTGTCCATTTTCACTTAGGAGTGTATTCACTTTTGTTTTCAGCGGTTAAAAAATTGGGTTGTGTTGATAGTGAAGGGGATTTGTCAAAATATCATTTTTTAGTAGGTTTTCTTATTACCCCTGCCGATAGTCGTAAAGTTATCGCCGATGACTAGAGAGGGGCGAATCGATTCTAATAAGTGGAATTCATTTTAAAATTTTAGGGAAAATCGGTTGGAAAGAAGTCGAACTTTGGGGTACTTCGGGTAACGTAGTGTGTTTTGATTGTAAAAGGCTGCAGCACATGGCACTAATGGGGCAAAGCACCTGGGGGGAAAAAGGGGATAGCCTGCAGACATGTGCAGAGGTGAAGCCAATCAGAGACCGCGGGATTCTTTGACGTCACCCGCACTAAATTTTAAATCCGGCCGCGCGCCGGGACTCACACCCTCTCACTGTGCCATCAGGGGAAGGGGCTGCCGGGCGTAGCCTTATAAGAATTGATTTTTTTATACGATTTTGTGGGGGGCTTTGCTTGTCTCAAGGGGCTTTCTCTTAAGTTCTATTTCTAATTTTTTTGGGGGATTGGATCTGAAAATCAGTGTGCGCCCCTGAGCGCTAACATTAATATCCAAGTGGGATTAAGCCAGTTCCCCGTTTTTATTTATTTAAAGAAACACGTTTTTTACAATACAAATACCCTTCATTTTTTTTCTCTCTTTTTATTGGCAATTTACATCCCGGGGAAATTAAGCGTTGTTTTGCGGTGTGCTGACCCCCAAAAAACCGTCTTTTTCAACGCCAAAATATTTAAATTTTTCCAGTTGCCTAATTCACAAGCAATTGTTAATTTCAAATTTTTGTATTTTTGTGTGGCGTAGAAAACACACAATTGTAACCGCTACAAAGCTATGGTTTTTGGGGCTCATTCTTTGGGGCAATTTACATCCAGGGGGTTAAATTTAAACATTGTTTTTTCTGGGT
>JAODAL010024234.1:0-60989 GCA_025379985.1 Phyllomedusa bahiana | reverse complement strand
GGATCCCCACTTGCTATTTAAAATCCAGGATCCGGGCTTCTAAATGTGCAGTGTGCACACATCTTGCACAGCAGTATGTCCTCGAATGTTGCTAAGGGGATGGCATACATTGCACAGGTTGTGCATGGACAGCATTGTCAAAAAATGGAACTCAGGGGGATGTTCCAAAAAGTTTATATGACTAAATTTTTAATAAGTAATAAATACTGTCCCCTCTAAACTCTCCAAATCTAAAGTCTCTCAATCTCAAGTCTCCACACTTAAAACAAAACACACTTTAAGGAAAACACACTCGCAGACTCGTTCACTCGCTCAAAATACTCAGTTTTAAACCTTTCCCACACTGCTGTTTGGCTGTGCTGCAACCTCTCTTTCAGAAGCAAAAAGTGAGAAATTTCCACCAAATTGGTGCAGGATTTTTAATATGCAAAATGTCAATTTTAAATTAAAACAGAGGCACATTTACTAAAAAACAGTCTAAATCTAGACAGTGTGAAAAGTGTTGACAAATCTGTGCATCTTTGGACACTTTTGTCTATGGGTATGTCCACACGGTGTTTTTTAGTGCATTTTGTGGCACAAAATCAGCCTCAGACAAGTTTCAAATCTTCCTTCATTGACTACGATGTAAAATACGCTTTGTTGTTCACACAAAGCGCATTTCACAAGCATTGTTGGCAACCGTTTTATGGATTCAATTACAGCCGTACAAATAACCGAGGTCAATTCTTGATGCGTTTTTCGCTTGTAAAATCTCCATCATTTTCAAAATACGCTTGGAAAGTGTTTTTTGAAGCTGATTTTGAAGCGTCAATTTACACTTCAAAAAATGCCTTGTGAATGTATCTTAACTTTACATTCTCTGTTAGTTGTCCTAGTTAAAGGGGTTCTCCGGGAAAAGAAGACAACTTTACAGCCAAACTACATGTCATAATGAAAAAAATCCTAAATAGCTTTAATTAGAAAAGTCGGCTCGTTTTGTCGAGGGGTAATCATTCAGTATACAAGAACAAAATGGTCGCCGGACTCCTTCCTGTGCAAAAACAAGAAGTATGACAGGCTCTGTGAGTTACTTCCTAGTTAGTGACATAACTGAGCTGACAGACTTGTGGTGTGAGGGACGGCTCTGCAGAGTGGAAAGGAGACTGAGGGTTATACACATAAATATATAAATGTGGTGTGGATACGGTATATAGAATTTACAGCTCCGCTGGGAGGAAGCAAGGGGTTGTGGGAAATGTAGTTTTCAGAGAGCGCGCCTAGCAGCTGTAGCTCTGCCCACTATCCCAGTGAGGAGAAAGAGCCAACATGGTGATACTATGCGATATAACAGCGGTTGTAAGTATTTCACACACTGGATTGTGACAGATAGATACTGCTTATCCTTAGGATTCCTCCATTCTATGTTCTTATTTATTTTGGTTTCCCACACAACCCCTTTAAGCCACGCCCCTGTTTTGAAACAGTCTAAAAACTTCTTAAATACGTAATAAATGTGATGTAAAGCATGTACACCCAATTTTGGCACAATTGCCATAGTACATGTGCCCCAATGTATTCAAAATGTGCAGGCGTTGCACAACAATACATTTTCACTGTGGATTTTACATTGAAGGCAATGAGGGAAATCCACAACAGAAAATGACAAAAAGGGACTGTCCAGTTAAAAAGAAAAAAAGTGTATGTCATTGGGGCTGCAGTTATCCAGAATAGAAAAAAAACCCTAATACTTCCCTAGGAGTCGCTCCTCTGGACTTCTGGGTTCTTTTCCCGACAAAGAGAAGAGGCTCATGCTCCATTCAGTTACAATGGAGGTGGAGCCCCTCTAGCATGTCAGGACGAGAACCTGGAAGTCAAAAGCAGCCACAGCGCTTGGGGACATATAGGTATTGTTTTTTTTTTCTACTTTGGTCCACCCTGATCTCAATGACGTCTTTTTTTTTTTTTTGCTACTGGAAAACCCTTTTAAACTCTTCTCCACAGTTCACTTTCAGTGCAGATTCATTGTGGATTTTTTTCCACATTGCATGGATAGGATCTCATGCAGTCTCATCCACACTACCCACTCTGTAATACACTATTGACTTCCAGTACGCAAAGCTGCAGCGTATCTGTCTCATGTACAGGGACCCTTGAATATGTTAAGATCAAGAAAAGGCACCATCACACGGTCCATGTCACATCCATATAGAACTTCTGTGCCCAACATAAAGACATAGGTAGACATGCATGAAATTTGGCGTGTTAACACCAAATTTCATGGCTAAAAATAGGGTTATATGCGCCGATTTATGAACCGCTCAGCGGGTTCATAAATCAGGCGCATTCAAAGCTTTCGGGGGGACAGTTTTGGTCAGGAAAACACTTTGAAAGTGTCTACCTGTTCAGCAGAAAATGCGCCTAGAAATGCCGGAGCGAAGCTATAAATCTATAGCATTGTACGGTTCTAGTGCGTTCCTCCCCCGCCCCCCGAGATTGGGCGCGTTACAAAGTGTCGCTTGCGTACGGGAGCTTTTAACTATTTGGAATGGGGTGCGCGATTTTGGGCTAAAAGACACCGACTTCTGCCGAAAAACTTGTTTCATACATGTCACTCATATTTCCCATTCACCTTATAGTTTCTTGGACATAAGATTAAAAGATCCATCAACAGCAGCTTGTTGATAGTTTCCAATCGGAATTTATTTTATTTTCACACTGCTAAGGCAAGAAAGGATCCTCTCCTCTCCTTGCTGAGAAAGCTTTGGATGTGAGACAGGACTCCTATGATGGAACTGTACCCTTGATTACTAAATCCCAAAGCCATCATTTAATCTCATGCAGTTTTTTTCTGTCTGTCTTCAGGAATGCAGCCTCTTCTACTCCAAGAGATTCTGTCTCCCTTGTGTCACCAAAAACAAGGACGCTTTTCCCTCCCCAATCCGCAGGACTTTGGGTAAAGGGGAAAGGCCAGGTAAAAAGACCTCGGGAAATTTTGGAAACGCACAACCACTGACAGAAGAAGATGATCAGTACTGATGTCCACCTTCTTAGATGAAGGTCTAGGTGAAAAGACTTCTTACCCTTATCTACAAAACTGATGGACAACTCTGGATTGTGCAAAGTAAAGGAACACTTTCTGTTTTTACCCAAGGGGGGGAGGAATGTGTTATTAAAGGGGTTTTGCCACGAAGAAAATTGAGTGGGAAGTTTTGCAAAAAGAAATAAACATTTTCACCATTCATTATTATTAAAAATTCTGCACCCTTTTTGGGGGGCGGGTTTTTCATGGGCCGCGTGAAGACGCTTGCTCTAGCTCCCTAGACCCCAAGAGAAACCTCCACCATTGCCCCCTTTTGAAAAATGGGGGAAAACATCTAAAAAAGGCAAAAACTGGCCCCCCGGGGGTCCGGCCTGCTCAGGGGGACCTGCAAGTATTTTTCGGCGTTTTTTTGCGTTTTTTTTTTTTTTTTTTTTTTTTAAAGCCGCCGAAATCCAGCGGCGTGCGGACCCAAGTGGCCGACGGGAAATTGCTGGTGAACCCGCTGCCGCGCTATCCTCAGCTGAGACTCCATCCACCCGCTCGGTCGCAGTTAGAAGGACGGGCGCAGTCACTGAGCCTTACTGGGGCTCCGGCCTTCCCTGGAGCGCTGGATGTGGACGCGCGGGCTGCGCGGCATCTGGCGCCGGCTGCGGGCATCATCTCGTTTGTCGGATATGCGAGGGACATGCGCTGTCTACCGGTGCTGCGCGGTCTCTTCTGGTGCGGCGAGCCGGGGATCGGGCACCGCGCTGCCGCTACAGGATGCGAGGGACATTCCGGTCCGACTGCCTAGCTGTGTCGGCGCTCTGTTTGACTGTATCACGGCGACGATGGCCTCACAGCCATGCGCGTGCACGGAGCGCCAGAGAGGAGCGGAGGGTCGCACATCGGGCCTGCGGGCTAGACTGCAGGAGGCTCCTGGTCCTGCCCTGAGGTGGTAGCGGAAAAGTGAGTCTCACCCCAGTTATTCCTCCATCTGCCAGTTGAGGATGGGACATCCTTGGGTGCTGGCCGGGGACTTGGGACTTACAGCTGGGGCCCTGCCTCTCTCGGAATTTCAGCTGAGAGGGGCTTACAGATGGGATCCCCAAAATGGCATCCCACTAATTTGGCGCTGTCCCTGATTAACCAGGAGAATATGATGGTCACAACAAGGCTTAGGGGCGAACGGGGGGACCTATAAATTTGGGCATTTTCTCGACATCCTGTTACCCGGGTGTCCCTAAATACTGCCTGACAGGGGTCATGGTCCTCATCTCTTCCCCTTGGTCCACGGGATCATCCTGGGGGGCTGACTCTGGCCAACTCATGTGGATGGGCGGGGGAGGTCTGTTTCGCTGCGGTCGCCTGTTGCAGGCGTTCCGCGCCCACCCACTCTCCACATTTCGGTCCTCCCGGCTCGGCCTCTCCTCGCAGGGGTGCAAATAGCCTTGCTTTGACACGTGGGCTTGCTTGCTTCCTGATCTCCATTGCAAGGATCCCATGCGATTACCGGTACTGCACTGACATACGCGGCGGGCCTGATGTGCGAGTGAACGCTGTTGCAGTATTCAGCGATAACCTGGCCGGACCTCAACGTCTTACACAAGATCTTACACCAAAACAGGACATTTTCTTCTTGACAAAAGGCTCCTGGATGAATATAGGAAGGAATTGCTCCAGGTTGTTTCTGATTTATCAGCGGTGGGACCACCAGGGTGGATTCTCTAGCGAGCCCAAGGACTTTTCTTCACTTCGCTCTCGCTTTGCAGGGAGTTGGGTGCAGCAGCATTCTCTCAACTGTTTGCTCTCACAGCACCTCGATGATGTGGAAACAGAGGATTGAGGAATAATCTTGGATGGGCTCCAGAATCGGTTGCCTGCTTTCAGATCTTACTCTGCCTATATCACAAGTCTTCTCATACATCCTGGAGTGATCTAATACTACATAGAGCTTGATAGAGTCCATAGAGCCCTGCGCCTCCAGCAAGGACTCCAAAGCCCAAGGGATGTTGTCTGCGGTGTCCACTTTCTTATGTTCTTAAGGAGGAGATTTCTTCAGAAGGCTAGATCCTGTCCACTCTTTGGTTCGGGGTCACCCATTGCAGATAGTCCAGGATAGGTCCGACACACATTGGCGCAGCGGGCCGGGTTGTTGGAAACCATCCTAAGTGCCTTGACGAAGAGGAAGCATTTCCTATAGATGGGATACCCTTTCTGCTCTGATTGTCCGGCGGTACGAAGCACCTTATACTGCTGCGTTCCTGGGGATTTGCAACGTTTCTGCAGGGACTTGGCAACTCCCTGATGTTTCCCTGTCTGATTGGCCCTCTCTTTCACGTGGGGGGGGGTTTTGCCGACGTGGTGCAGTCCTGTATCCCAACTCGGTCACTGGGGGTTGCGCCAGGAGACCCCACTCCAGGGGCTTCCGTTCTAATAAAAACAGCTCAAAACGTATTCTAGTATCCGGGGGGGCCCCACTACCCAACTCGGCCGCAGGACTTGAGAGAATCGCAGATAGCTTTCTAACGTTTTAGCCTTACAGGTTGAGAGTGTCGGCCTTATCGGTCTTACGCATGCTCCTATTCTCCACTCTCCTTCTCTTCAGTAATTTGTTGTGGGGAGCTATTTTGTTGTTTCATTTTTTACACTTTGGTCTAATCAGGAGCAGTGAGACTTTATATGCTGAGACCGCAGGAAGATACTTGATGTTTTTGCCTTTCTAGCATTGGTCCTTGGGTTCTTCTCAGATGGAATTGCTCATTACAGTATGGGAGCGACTTCCTATGGGGGCTGCGACATGCAGCTTTACCACATAGGGTTGCATTGCCTTTTGGCCATATGCGGGCTTTGGCTTCTGGTTTTTACGTATTATCGTTAGTTTTGTTTGCAGGAGTTTTATGGATTTTTCTGTATTTGGTCCTGTTCTTTTTGCACCCCTTCTCCTGCCGGCTTCCTTTTGCATCATTTCTTCTCTTCCAACCTAACCCTACTGGACGCTGGAGGAGGCAAAACGTGTGTCAATTTTCAAGATGTAATGGGAGACCTTAAGTTGGTAATCCTTCAATGCCAAGGGGCCTTAACACTCCTAGGAAGCGTTCTCAGATCCTCTATCAATTACACCGGCAACTAGCTCATATATAGTCTGTTTTCAAGAGACACATTTTAAAATTGGCCATGCCTTCCATTAAAGATAGATATTTCCAGTGGCATTTTGCCAAACTGTTCCTATCTAAAAACTAGGTGGGTGGCCAATGCTATCCAAAATGTCCCTAGTCACGGGTTGTAGATTGTCATTAGCTGATGCAGGAGGTCTCAGATTTTCTCATCTTGTCCTCAACAATTAACGGTCATGACTTCACGATTGTTTTGTTTTACTCTCAAACTCTGGGCCAGGTCTCCTTTCCACTGTTGAAGGTCCTGGATGAGTTGCCACTACGGCCTAGGGGCGGTATCCTGTTCTGTGGGGACTTTAAATCTGACCCCTGACCCCAACCTGGACCATTCGAGCTGGGGGTTTCTTCTGTTTAGCATACTCAGCATTAATAGTGTCAAAAGGCGCTCTTTGCAATTCCAATTAGTTGACGGATGGCAGGCTTCAACACCATATGATAGGGACTATGTTTTTATTCGCAACCCCACAACACATAAAGTTGAATCGACTACATTATGCTTTCAGCATTGCCACACTCACCATGGCTGCAGTTTTACATAGGGACTGTGTGTGGTCTGATCAAGCTCCATTTTTATTATCCGCATGTCCCTTCCTTCTCTGCACACGCCGACCCTGGAGACTCAATGTGTCCTTGTTGTTGGATTCGTTGTTTGGGGAGCTCAAAGCGACTATGAAGCATTTTGGGTGAGGATCACGCTGCTTTGAGTCCCCAACTGCGCTTTTACAATGGGTGGCTTTGAATGTGCGACGTTCTCGTGGTATCGCTGATTAAGCATGGCAGCAGCATTTAAAAAGGCTCGGACACGGCTATTGCGCAAGCGCGCTCAAAAGGTATCTTCGCTGAGCTCCTTCACAAGCGGCCCTTTCTAGCACGGTGCTGCTGAGGACTTGCTGTGGCCAGAGTGGAGGTTCGTCTCTTGTTTGAGGCTTTGGGGTAATCTTTTACCAAAAGGTTCTCGAAGCAGATTCTGATATATGGGAACAAAAGTGGGCGGCTATTAGCAAGGGCGCTTGGGAATAGAACGGCAATGCTTGATTACCAGTGTCAAAAGCAGCACGGGTCCCCTGGTTTACTCCACCAGAGATTGCTTGCGAGTTTCAACTCGTTTTACTCCAAGTTGTATATTCTCTTGCGTGGTTCGCCACCCTCCGCCTTCGGGGCGGGAATCCCCCCTCTCGTTTCGACTCTCTCGGCGGACAATCTCTGCAACTAGAGCGACCTTTTGGTGGAGGAGTGGAATGGCTATGGGGACTCCACAGTGGGAAAAGCCAGGGCCGGTGGGTTTACTAGTTAATTTTTCCAAGCCTTTGCTTCACCCTTTCTCCAGTTCTTTTGAATGCCTTCAATGCTGTCCTCTGCCTTTCTCCTTCCTAGGGAACCTCTGTTGGCATATCACAGTGTTGCCCAAAGGGCAAGGACCTCCCGCAGGTTGTGGAGTACAGGCCAATTTCCCTTTTAATTGTGGACCTTAAAATTTACGCAACTTGGTTGGCGAATGTCTAATCGCTTTTGTCCACATTGATTCATCCGGACAGGTGGGTTTTACCCTGGGTCGAGATGTAGGGACAATACGTTGACTGGACATTAGATGTTATTCGTTATGCCCAGTTTGCCATGGGGAACCCTTGATGATCCTGTCTCTCGACACGCTGAAAAAAGTTTGCCACGGATTCATGGGATTCTCTGTCGATACCTTAGAATATGGGATAGGGCCCATCTTTCACCACCAAAAAATATTAGCGCTTTACCCAAAAATCCCTAAGCTCGACCCACAGGCATTAAAGTTAATGCCTTTGTCAGACCCTGTAGCTATACGGTATGCATAGGCAGGGCTGTCCCCTGTCAACTTGTTATTGTCCTGGTTATGAAACCCTTGTTGCCGGTGCGATCCAACACGGACTCAGGGGCATAAACATGGAGGGCAGGAGAATCACAATGTCTCGGCCTTTGCAGATGATCTGTTAATTTATCTGAAAGATCCTTTTATATCCATTCCCTCCCTGCTGTCCGAGACTGGATAAATTTAGTCTCTGGTCCGACTACAAAAATTAAGATACTCTAAATCTGAAGCTCTGAACTTATCTCTTCGACCGTCAAACTGTCCAGACATTATATCTAACTTCTCCATTCTCTTGCCTGAAAGGGAGATCTCGTACTGGGGATCAAGATTCATTAAAGATCATGTTCGCTGTATGAGTGCAATATTCTTCCTCTGCTGGGTTGATATTCTCGTCGTCTGGGGACGTGGGGGACGGAGGGGGACTTTTCATGTTTGGCAGGGGTAAACTTCATTAAAATGTCCATACTCCGAAATTATTATATTTATTTCAGACAGTCCCAATTTCCCTGCCTCTTTTCTGGGTTAAGCTCCAAGTTGTTTCAGAGTTCATATGGTGTCACGTGCGCGAGATCAAAAGGGAACTACTGTCTAGGAGGGCCCAAGTGGAGGGGGGAGGGGTAGGGTTCGCCGGATTGTAGGAGTCTATTACCCTGGCGGTTGTAATATGCTTAGGTTCTAGAACTGGTTCATGGCCCTCAGGGGATTAAGCTGTGGGTGGGGTATTGGCAAACCATCTCTCCCAGGCGATAATCTCCTTCGTGGGCCAGAGCTCAGACCACGAGCACCACATAACCCTGTCTTTCTGTACAGCCCACACACTCACTATAATGCTGAAGTAGGGCGCCTAGCGCCCTCTATGGACTTAGCGGGCCCCACTTTTCCCCTCTCGGATAAACATTTTATTTCCCCCGGGCTCCTCACGGGCGGTCATTCCTGGGGATCTCAAAGTAGGGCCTCTATCACAGTGCGGTCCACATAGGGGTGTACTTTTTTACCCCTGGGGATTTGGTTCGGGATTCACCATCTTGATAGGCATGAGTTCGAGGTAAGTACTTGCAGCTTCGGCCTTTCTTCACTGATCTGTTAAACTAAGGGTTATCTTTTAGAGCGCTTTCTCCTTTGAGGGAACTTGTGTCGGTCCGTCGTCCAGGCATTTTGATCTCCTTTTTTACCGGTGGTTAAATTTCATCCACTGTCAGGATCTCCCTCATTGATCTGTACAGGCCTGGGAAAAAGAGACTGCAGAGGACTTTCAGGTTTTCGATTCAGTGGAGGAAAGTGTTTTTTTCTCACCATAGGCAGTGATAGCCTGCAGAAGGAAGAAACTAGCTTCAATGTTTGTCCGGTGGTAAGGGGTGTCCGACTTTGCTCCATAAGGGGTTTCCCAAATGTGCCGGGACACCTGTGGCGGTGAAACTTGGAGAATGGATCTATGTCCATATTGGTGGGGGTGCTCGGTCCTTGCAGCCATTTTGGAAGAAGGTCCTTAGGTATATCGGACTTTTGTGGGAACTTCTAACCAGAATGCCCAGAGGCAGCTACTTACTGTTTATGTTTTCCATTCTCGCCAAATCCTCCTACAAGAAGTCCCTGACCCGAATCTCTTACCAGGCAGCTAAGACGGTTGGATTCCCTCGTCGATGGCGTCGATCCTCCCTCCGGTCCGGATCGCTGAATGGGGTGGTGGAGGTGTCTCTATTCATTGTATGAGGAATTGATCGCCACACCCAGAGGAGGTCTTAAGGTCCAACATACATGGAGGCAATGCGACCCTTTATCAATCTCCGGATTTCCAGAATTTTGGGGTGAGGACGTCTCTAAAGTAGGGATTGAGGTGTTCCTATTGTCCTGGTCCCCATTCAATCGCGAGGGGGTGGTGGTGATGGCCGGTCCTTGGCGGTTGTGTGTCTTTCTTCTAAGGGTTAGACCCTCCATAGCGTATGGCCCTTGGTATGCGCTTTCTTAGCTCTCCGCGGTCATAGAGGTGTGGTCTTCCCTCCCCCCCCCTTTTTTTTTTTTCATCCCTTCTTTTTTCTTTTTCATGTTCTTAATTGTTTTTTATGACTATTGTTTTTCAGAGGCTGCTTGAATTGCAGATGTTGGTGGTTGTTGGCCTTCTGCGGAGGTGGAGCCCACTGGGCACATGGGTCCGCCAGGGGACACTACCTATGTCTCTTCTGTTTATAGACATGTGATCAAGTGGCCATAGCGATAGGGGCCTACCTGACGGTTACTTGCTCATGGCTCTGTCTTCTACATTAGCACTGTAGTGCCTTAATTCATTTTGTGGTCATATGATTATTATATGTTTTTTGAAAACTGTTTAATAAAAATCTATTATGAGAAAAAAAAAATTCTGCACCGTTTTTGTCTTACCTGCACCTTTAGTGATCCATTGTTTACAGCTCGTCTCCAGGGGATACGACCAGGGCTGAGAGCTCCTCACTCCTGGTCGCACATGCTCAGACATCACCTCTCCTCTCAGGCAGCTACTGAGTGTTCAAACCCCAGGTGCTGTCACTCTACTCCCTTCCTCTGTACTCCTTAGTAATTAGTCAAACAGTGCAAATAAATAAAAAAGAAAACTCAATCAGCTCTGTGCATTGATGAAGAAAAAAAACCCCACAGGTTTGGGTCCTGTAGGGATTTGAACCTAGGACCCTTGTCCCTGGAGGCAAAAACTTTACCTCTCAGCTACTCATAAAGCTTTACATAAACAGACCTTTCTTTGACTAGAGAGAGGAAAGGCCTGGTGATGTCATCCTGCTGGGTCACATGATATGCAATTCAAACAAATCACACACGACCCCTTCTGAGCACACAGAGCTGAAGAGCTGAGTGCAGGAGGTGTGAAATGAGATCGTGGCAAAACCCCCTTAAATCCCTGCATCATGCTCCACCCTCTAATGCTGCATCCACCCAACACTAATCAAAATACTTGTCGGATTTTGAAAACCGGGGCGTCCGAGTATTTTGATCCATTTTTCAATGTGAATTCTGGCAGCTTTTTTTTTCATCTGGATTTGCAGTTAGAAAACAAGTTCCATTCATCTCTATGGGGGTATTGTAAACAGATCCAACATCGAGATGTTTGGGACGTGTTTTTAGGTTTTTTTTTAACTGCAAAAAATCCAGCAGATTATTCCAAGTTTTTTTGCAAAAATGATTCAACCTATTGAAAATATGAGTTGTGGACTACAACCCGAATTTTCAATTGTGGTCTATGGGGATGGTTTGCAGTCAGATTTTTAAGTTTAAAACCAGAATCGGCACAATACTCCTTGTCGAGGAGATGGAACCTAAGGGTCTTACACTAGGTATAAATCTGTACACGTGTTCCTTTTATTTGAAGGGGTATTTTGATCATATGTATTGATGAGTGCTCTGCTGTATTTGTGAGAGTTCAAACCACTTCTCCATTCAGAGGTTTCACGGTGCAGAGGTGGAAGCCGCACTTGTCCTAACGTCCACATTGTTGTTATATCCATAGGAATGGAAAAAAAAAAGGGAAAATAGCCAGCTGACCTTTCTTGCAGAAATATCACCTCTTGTTGGGTGCGATCATATCAAGGAAAAAAGAAAAAATATATATCCAGCAAAATATCGACATGAAATAAAGCAATCCAGTTCAATTGGATAGTAGTCAGGGTTTACGCGTTTCAGGCCACCCTTAATCTGGCGGCCTGAAACACGTAAACCCTGACTACTATCCGATCGAACTGCTACGTTTTTAACTAGAGTCAATACACATGGATTGTTTTATGTCGCTATTTTGCTGGATATATTTGTTCTTTTTCCTTGATATCCATAGGAATTTGATAACTCCTTTAAGAATGGTTATGGGGGTATCCCAGCTAAATTTATCTTTTGGAGGTTCTTTAAGGTGTGTGGACACTCCACAAACATCCCTTCAAAATAACTCTCCAATACTTATGAGAAGATGCCACTGGCGCAGCATAACATACATTTAACTGGAGGACCCCTTTAAATGCATCTAAACCAAGAAAGTGCAAAGTGATTCATCTCATTCCTAGAGCTACACTGAGGAGTTTGGTGTCATACAGATGTTGGGGGAGTGAGGAGAAGACAGGAGAGAGCGTGTAATATGCAACTGATACAGTTATTTATTAAAAATCCATCACAAGCCATTGTCCCATATGTACCGAGAACAACTTCTCACTTAGTGAGAGTATAGACCAAACAGGGCAGGGCGGCCGCCCTCAAAGCTGCAGCCACTTCACAATGTAGAGGTTCTTCTTTCCGACCTTGATGAGGGAGAGTCCGTTGCTGAGGATGTGTTGGCCGATTACCAGGACCTCATCTGGGTTTGTGACCCTTACGTGGTTGAAGCTTACTCCTCCGCTGCTTAATATGTCAAAGCTGAAAGGCAAGTCAAACAGTCCATCATTTAAAGAAATTCTCCCTCTTTAAACTCTTAAAGGGCTGTTCCTATCTAAGACATTTATGACCAATAGAATATGCCATAAGGATCTGTTAGGTGCAGGTCCCACATCAAGGATTCACACCGATATTGAAAACAGGCTCCTTAAAGTATCTATGCAGAACAAAGAGAAGGATACGCTTGCACAACACTCTCTGCTCAGCTGTACTTAGAATTCCCATTGAAATGAACAGGGTCTCAGAACTCCCATAGAACAGAATGGACAGTACAGCGCCTGTAAGACCTCATCTCCAATCTTCACAGAGACTTTTGGGGGCCAGTTCTCAAGATAGGTACAGGTCTCAGAGGTGAGACCCGCACCAATGAGACATTTATAGCATATCCTATCAACATGCCATAAAAGTATGGGCTGAGAAGAGCCATTTTTTTTTTAGCCAGTAAAACGTCTCTAGAAGTTGTCATCTAGCTTTTTACAGCCCCTCAAAGGCCTACAAGTTTGCATTGTTCTGCAGAACAACATTCCCACTGCCTCACTTGTACTGCTCTGTGCGTTAGAAGTTTTGGCAATTTTTTATGGCGGGGGCTTCAGACAAAAAGGGACAAGGTGCTTTAAAGCGGTTTTGCCACGATGTAATGTTGACGTGGGATCCTCCAAAATGGGTATTTAATTACATTTCTAAATATATGTGATTACAAAAAGTGAAGCCTGTGAGCTACAGCATTGCTCAGACCCCTTAGTTTCCTGAAAGCTTACATTAGACACGACCAGGACACTGACGGGAGCTGATCTGGCCGCGCTTGCGTGTTTGCACTTCTTATCTGATGACAAGGAACATGAAGGAGCTTGCAAGGGGCTGGGGAGAAAGTGCAGTGAATGAGCCTGTGTCTTTTGTATAGAGAATCCACTGGTTGTAATGTAATTATTTGAGTAAACATTGCAGACGCTCCCTTCTTCCTCACTCTCTGCTCAGCCCCCTCCCTCTCACCTCTGCAGCCCTTCATGACTCAGCATGCTTTGTTTATCTTATCTCCTGAGCAGATAAGAGGTAAGGAACTCACTTTGTGGCAAAACCCCTTTAAGGAAAGCAACTGGACAGATAGGCCTACTCTGTGTAGCTATTGTAGGAAGCGGTCGTGCCTAACAGTTTTTGTGACACAGGATATCTTGGTTGCAGCATACCTCTCCTATCAGCTTCTGACACTCAGCAGAGCAGTGAAACTTCTTTCCCTGCCAATAGGAGTCATCTTGCCTTCTCAAGATGTAGAGACTGAAATACCTACCCACGAGCACCTTCTGGAATGGCGGATACTTTTAGACAGGCGTCAAGCACCCTAGTGCCAGGTTCCAACATTAGTTCAACAAAAGGGGCCTCCTGGAAGAGTTCCTGTAGCTCTTGATCAGACATGGCCGCCAGTGCGTCAATGCTGCTGTGATACAAAGCCTGAGTACACCTAGTAGAGAAAGACAGAAATTACAGCCATGCTATAATAGATTTTAAGTGAAACCTCCCTCCAGAAGTGTATTTTTTAGAAAAAATATTCCTGGAAAATATGTTTTAAATAAAAATTTTTTTTTTTTTTTTTTAATTTTATTTCATCAGTCCCATGCAACTAAAAATAACCCATAAACCCGTGCACTTCTCTAGCTGTCATAGTAAATGGCCAGGCGGGCTAACCTCGGTTACTGCCGCTGCTGCTTGCCTGCATGTAGTCTCAATACACAGAGTAGGTAATGACAATGATCGATTTATTGTTCTCTGGACCAGGATAGATCAAGGCTGGACTAATCTGACAGGGAAATCAGTGACAGGAGCAATACATGAAGGGACAATGGGATAATTTGGGGGTTTCCAGTTTTCTTCTTCATCTATTACTTGCCTCTCCCGCCCATAGTGAGCCTAGAAGATATATATATATACACATACATACTATATATATACATACATATATATATATATTATTATATACATACATATATATATATATATATATATATATATAAATACATATTCTATATATATATATATACATACATACATATAATATATATATATACATACATACATACACACACACACACACTTGAAACCAGAAGGTTACATTACATACACTATATAAATAGACACATGTTTTTCTCACTATCTGACATGAAATCAGAATAAGCCTTACACGTTTTAGGTCAATTATGAACCAAAATTATTTATATTTGCCAAATGCCAGAATAATGAGAGAGAATTTAAGGCATTCTTATTACTTTCTGTAAAGTCAAAAGTTTCCATACATTTCATTAGTATTTGGTAGCTTTGCCCTTAAACTGTATGACTTGGGTCAGACATTTTGGATCCTTCCACAACTTCTCACAATAGTTGGTAGGAATTTTGGTCCATTCCCCCTGACAGAACTGGTGTAACTGAGCAATGTTTGGAGGTCGCCTTGCTCGCACCTGCCTTTTCAGCTTTGCCCGTACAATTTTCAATAGGACTGAGATCAGGGCTTTGTGACGGCCACTCCAAAACATTGACTTGGTTTTCCTTAAGCCACTTTTGTAACCAGTTTGGCAGTAGCTTCGGGTCATTGCCCATTTGGAAGACCCATTTCCGCCCAAGCTTTAACTTCCTGGCTGATGTCTTGAGTTGTTGCTTCAGTATTGCCACATAATGTTCTTTCCTCATGATGCCATCTATTTTGTGAAGTGCCCCAGTCCCTCCTGCAGCAAAACAATCCCACAACATGATGCTGCCACCCCTGTGTTTCGGGATGATGTTCTTTGGCTTCCAAGCTTCTCCCTTTTTCCACCAAACGTAACGATGGTCATTGTGGCGAAACAGTTGAAATTTTAGTTTCGTCAGATCACAGAACATTTCTACAAAAATGTAGGTCTTTGTTCCTCTGTGCATTTGTAAACATTAATCTGGCTTTTATATGTTTCTTTTGGAGTAATGGATTCTTCCTGGCAGAGTGGCCTTTAAGCCAATATTGATACAGTACTTGTTTTGCGGTGGATAAGGACACAATCTTACCAGCTTCCGCCAGCATCTTCACAAGGTCTTTTGCTCTTGAGTTGATATGCACATGTTGGACCAAAGCACATTCATCTCTGAGACACAGAACCCGTCTCCTTCTTGCGCGGTATGATGGCTAAACATTCCCATCTTGTTTGTAAAGATGAATAAAGCACCTTCAGGTATCTGGAAATTGCACCAAAGGATGATCCAGATTTGTGTAAGTCCACAACTATCTTCCTGATATCTTGGCTGATTTTTTTTTAGACTTTCCCATGTTACACACAGAAGCAGTGTGTTTCTGGTGTGCCTTAAAATACATCCACAGGTCTTTCTCTAACTTAGATGTTGCCAATAAACCTACCGGTAGCTTCCAAAGACATGACGACATTATATGGGCTGTCCCAAATTGTTTAAAGGCAGAGTAATCCTAGTGTATGGAAACTTCTGACTTTGCAGAAAGTAATAAAAATGCCTTAAATATCTCTTGTTATTCTGGCATTCAGGGTTGTGGAGTTGGAGTCATGGAGTCGGTGCCTATTTTGCAGGAGTCGGAGTCGTCATAAAAGGGACCAACTCCCAAAATATATAATAAGTTGGTCCAGTTAGTTCGATGCAAAGAGCAAGAGGCATTGGGTCCGGCCAGTGCTACTGCTCCCATATTTTCAGCCTCATCACATGAGGAGTGTAATTGATGACATGGAGCAGGCAAAGCGCTGCCCCAGGGGAAAAGATTCCAGCAACATTTTTCACCTGCTTTCAAAGTAGTAGAAGAGTTCAACCATTCATCAAAACTGACTGTGGCTGAGGCAATCCCTTTATACCCTGACATTGTTAGAGATGTTGCCCCTGTGGTCATCGCTTTGCACCCAACCCAAGTTAGTGTAGAGAGGCCGTTCTCTAGCCTGGAAATAATGAGATCAGATGTGAGGTCATGTATGCAGGATCTGATGGAGGCGATACTATTTCTCAGAACTATTTCTCAGAGACTCCACAAATTTTCCTGCAGAGTTTTGCATATTTACAATTTTTTTGTGTCCTAAAGTCATATCCAATAAATATATTTTACACTGACAAGCAAAATGGTAACAATGTTTTGAACTTGTGACTTTCAGGCTCCATATCTCACCATCCACTACAGCTTTGTACATGAGGCTACTGTCATTTTATATACAGTCATCTTACCTATCTTATACATAAATTTGACTTGCAAGTATTTAGCATCTGCTTAGTTCTGCAGATTCTTTCCTGTAACTGCATTGTTATTGTTTTGCACCTAAAAATCAAAATGTTAATTTCTATTATTTTGTTAGTATTTTGGAAATCCACCTTTTGGTTTTCAATACTGCCTGAATCCTTCTGGGCTCTGAATCAGATTCAAGCACATCTTGACCAAAATCTGATCCCAGGTCTCTTCTACACATTCCCAATGTTTGTGCAGACTGGACTTGGATACAAATATAGCTTTTTCTTCAACTCTTCCCACAAGTGTTCAAAAGAGCAAAACATTGTTACCTTTTTGCTTGTCAGTGTCTGTTGTACATAAATAGCTTGATTATTGTATCATAAGGTGATAAAACAGCCTGATGTTACCATTTTACTACAGTAAAGTTATCACTTAGACATGCGCCGTGTATGAGGGATTCAGGAGTCGGAGGTTTGGGAAATTGAGGAGTCGGAGTCGAAGCTTTGGCTTGCCGACTCCACACTCCTGCTGGCATTTGGCAAATCTAAATAATTTTGGTTCCTAATTGACCTTTTCTTTCTTTTAGGGTATGTTCACACATCCAAAAGTGCGCGTAAATCGCATCCAACACGCAGATGCATGTTTGGCTATGTTTTGTCTGCTGCAGGAACGCACCCTATAGTTTTAAATAGGGTGTCTGCTGCTTCTTTCAGATCAAGAATTGACATGACAATTCTTTGATCGGATCCGAAAGACGCACGTAAACATGCATCGGCGATCACTCGCCTGAACACCGATGCGTGTAAAACACACTGCTCATCGTTAGATGCATGTTTGGGTCCGTTTAGAGTCTGAAACACGGATCCAAACACGCATCTAAAAACTGATCCAAAACGCTGTGTGAACATACCCTTACAGTGAGATGACTGCTGGAGATTTAGAATCTATAGTGCAACAAGGCTACAGACCTAAGGGTTAAAACATGTCATTAACTGAGGTTAACAAGCTTCTGTGCTGGAGATAAGACTCGACAGGGAGTGACTCATCAGGGTCAACAATGGCAGCTTCGAGCAATCAGATGAGAGTGAGTAGGGAGAGGTGGTCAGTAACCCCCAGAAACTGGTATACCCTAGCAGTAGATAAAATCTCTCTCTCTTGAACAAAGCAAATACAAAACAACAATGTATTTGGTAAGTCTTCAGTTATCTATCCCTACAGGTGAGAAAACCCATTTAAGGAATCTGCTGCTAATAACTTGGGACACCTTTAGTGGTCTTGTGGAGTCCATACCTAGGGTCACAGATCAGAAAGGCACTATGGCAACCTACATGATATTAGGCTGGTGTTTTTAATGTTTTGGTGTGCATCAGCATAGTAGGGAGAGGTTTTTGCAGCTGGTGACCCTACAGAAGTGTAAGGCCATGTTAACACGGCTTAAAACTGGACATATTTCAGTCCGTAGTTAAGCGCCGGAGTGCGCAAATTACGGGCTGAAAAGTTCCCAGTCATTACGGTAATCCACAGTTCTCATAGAGAACTATAGATTACGTCTCCTCTCCCTGCTCGGCGAATCCGGCGGGCGGGGAGATAACCGACATGTGAATTACTAGCGGCGTATACGTGCCGCTGGTAATGCAAGTCTATGGGCCGGCGAGGTGCCGGCCCCCCACACCCGTCCCTGGCCACACGGCGTAATTGCGGGGCATAATTACGCCCTGCAAATACATCGTGTGAACCTAGCCTAAGAGAACATGGCATGAAAAGTAATCTACCTAATTATGGCAACCGGTTTGTGATGTGCTTAGGACACACCTACAAAATTGGGGAAGGTCCACACGAAGAGGCCACCTCACCTCTTGGCTGACTCCAATCCTTCTTTGCCATGGACGAGCTTTGTGACCTCTGCTGCCAGTCTCTTCTGGGGTAACCGTTTCTCAGGCTCCTTGGCGTGTTGTTCCATAATGTGCTCAATCTCCGGGAGTGGAAGGAAAGTGAAAAGTTTCAGGAACCTAAAAAAACAAAGCCCTGGGTCACCATAAATGCAGAGCAGAGACATTGAGGAGATAAGGTGCAGGGACTTTGAGATCTTTACCTGTTACCAGCCACCTGCTGAGCATTCAGGTTTATATACTAACCCCTTAAGCCGAACGCCTGAAAAGTAGTTAATGCCCAGAACATTTTTTTAGTTTTTGCCTCCTTGCGTTTCAACAGTTTTAACTTTTTTTATTTTTTCAATGACGCAGCTGTATGAGGCCTCGTTTTATTCAAGACAAGTTGTACTTTATGGGGGAATAGTTTAAGTTCACTTATAAATAACTGCAGTATTTTTTTTTTTTACACCATTCACATTTCCCACTTAATAACTTGTTAGATTAATTCTACAGGTTATTACGGTCGTGTGGATACCAAATATGTGTAGTTTTTTTGTGTGTGTAATTTATGCACAATTATTTTTTATTAAATATTTTTATTTTATTATTTATTTTTGTTATTTTTTTGTTTTTACACTTTTTATTTTTTTTGTAGTTTTTTTTTACTCTCATGAAGGGAGAACTGTTTAACTTTTTAATTATTTTTTTTTTACACTTAGTAATGTATTAGCGTATTCATATATGCTAATACATTATAATCTGTGTCAGTCTGACACAGGCAGTGATTAGGACAGCACACAGTGCGTCCTAATCACTGGCTTCATACACAGACAGCTCTGGGGCCACGCTAGGTCCCCAGGGCTGACTGTGCAGCCCTTCCCTGAGCTCTGTCGGGTGACCGGGTGTACCGATCTCCCAACAAAGCAGTGGAACCCTTTGATTGCGCTGCGGTTATGCACCGCCGCAATCAAAGGGTTAAAGCATCGGGTTGTGGAGGTTTCCTCCGCTCCCTGGTGCCTGCAGGAGATGCTCTGGGATCGGGGCTGTGTAGTACAGCCCCAACCCAGCGCAATTGCGGCGCCGGGCGCCGCAAACTCCGATGTCTGCAGTGACGTCAAAAGACAGTGCGCAGTCGTTAAGGAGTTAAAGACTCTGCTGACACCCGGGTGAGGGCATTACTGGCATCCCTACAGCAGCATTGCTTTCCACTCTCTTAGGGTATGTTCACACGGCGTAATTGTATGCGCCGCAATACGCTGTGTGTTTTGGAAGTAGCACTAATCAGCGCGTACTTCCAAAGCACAGGGTGGCTGGCTCTCGGCCGGTGTCACCGACATGCATTGTCAGCGGCGCGTAAATGCCATGAACAATTGACATGTCACTTCTCTCCCTGGGCGTATGATATGATTGTATTATACGCCAGGGGAGAAGACGCGTAGTGACATCAACTAATGGGGAATCCACACTAGCATCTCTGAATACCATTCTGGCTTTAACCTATTGATCTTAGTCCAGAAGACCCCTGATGAACCCTGATGAGAAAGGGGTAAACGCGTCGGACATTGGGCAGTAAGAAAAAATACATTGTAATTATCATTATTTGCTAAGGTGACATTGTTATGGGCATTGTGATACTGCCTCATGTATCAGGGATATAGGTGTGTTCGATGTTTGGTGTTTTTTGAAGTTTTGTGGTTTTAGCATGTTTATGGCATATATGCAGTGTATATTTAAGTGTGTACCCAAAGTGTAACAGGGTGAGCCATCGAGAGGTGGACCGCCCTTATTGGGGCGATTCTTCCGCCTGTTAATAGGGTGTAATAGGGACTGAAGGATATCTGTATTCACTCTATATACTTTATGGTTACATGCATAGATGTCTAGGTATATATTTTTGTATGTACAAGGTATTTAGGTTGTTTTTTTTACTTTTAATGTTTACTTAATAAAAGTTATATTTTAGGAAGAGGGTTCTATTGTTTCTGTGATTTCGAGAAGAGGCGTAATCCATAGCTCTCTCTGAGAGTTATGAATTACCGTAGTTGCCGCCCGCATTTTGCAGCGTATAAAGCGCAAATACGCAGCAAAATAAGCCGTGTGAACATACACTTAGCGGTGACCACTGAGGGAAGCAATTGGCTCACTGTGCCCTGTGCAATAAATGTGACGTCACTGCCAAGGAATTGGCATGGGGCATAGGAGCTGTGCTGGCGTCAAAAGAGGCAATTACTGGTTAGGGGATGTTCACACTGCGTTTTTCAATCCGAAAAACGGATTGAAAAGCGCTGCGTAAAACGTACCCAAAGTGTGCAGCGTGTTTGCATGCGTTTTCTGTGCAGCAGAAACACACCCTATAGTTTGGCGTCTGCTGTGTAAAGCGGATCAAGAATTGAGATGACAATTCTTTGACTGGATCCAAAAGACATGGCAGTGTTTTTCCTTCCTCCCCCTTGCATGGCTATTTAATGGATCATTTCCGGCATAGCTAGCGAGCCATGATTAAGAACTTAGTTCGAAATGCGTAGGCTGAGCTGCCTTCTCCTTACATGCATTGCTTGCTGGTAATCTGTCTTTGTGCATAATTTTGCCAAATTGTATGGCTTCTTAAGTCCAAATAAAAACTTATGTTTTAAGTATTTTTTAATCATGAGGAGGTGCTGGCTTTTTCTTCAATTAACAAAAAAACCCAAAGTGGTCCTGTACAGAGCTGGGATCAGAGTGGTCAGCTGTAACCAACAGCACTCACTGAGTAAGCCCACTCCATACTCCCTTACCAACACCACGACATACAGTTACATTTTATTTTGATAAGGGCTTAAAGCCAGCTAATTTGTGGACGGCAGCCTATGTCAATGCGGGAACACGGCTGGGTTCTCCTTATAATTGGGTAAGGAGCGGTCACTGGTCCGTGAACCTTAGGCTATGTTCACACTGCTTATTGTGGAACCGGCCCCTTAGACATTCATTTTCTGCGGCACGTATTCACCGCTAACAATTGACATGCTCTGAGAGCTATAAATTATCGTAATTGTGGCCTGCATTTCGCCACCTATTAACCCCTTAACGACCGCGCACCATCTTTTGGCGTCAGCCGGTGCGGGTCGTTCGTCTGCAGCGACATCTTTTGGTGTCGCTGCAGACTTCGGGGGTTTGCGGCTCTGGGCATCGCATTTCGCAGACCAAGTCCACTTCCTCAGACGACCTGAGGAAGCGGACGTAGTCTGCGAAACGTGTTGCTTAACAAGTCTAAATAAAAGACAAAAAGACACTAATATGGTGGTTAATGTACCCAGTGTCTATTTACAACAATATTTTCTATCCACGAGCGCTATCCTTTGTCTCATACTATTTTCCTAGAGTGTTCTCCCGTAGAGCGCTGGTGTCTCCCCGTGCCAGAAGAAGGCAGGCAGCCCGTGGACTTACATTACGATTCCCTTAGTGTGTCTATATGCTTTTTTGTGAGTTGTACCATAAATGTACAACCCCAACCAGGGGGAGCGGTTAATTTTTGGGAAACCCTACATCGTACTGTTGCACTTTTAGGTGAAGCGCACATGGTTTAAATTGCCGGGTGTAATTGCGGGGACGGATTTCGCCCCACAATTACGCCGGTTGCCGGTGCAGCGGGGGTGGGGGCCCGGCAGCCCGACGGCCCCTAGACTGCTTTATCCCACGGCGCGTATCCCGCCGGGATTTAAAGTGCATGTCACTTTTTTCCCCCCTCGGCGTATTCGGCCGGCGGGAGGAGAGACGGAATCCACTGTTCTCTATGAGAACTGTGGATTACCGTAATCACTGGCACGGATTTCAGCTGTACTGCAGCGCAAATACGGCTGAAATCCGTGCCAGAAATAAGCCGCGTGAACGAGGCCTTACTGTTCAGGATCGCACTTGTTTCTGTCTTTTACAGTATTGCCGCCTATTAAAGGAGTTGTCTCACTACAGGCTTTCAGCCTACCTCAGTGTGTCTGGCACCAAATGATTTTTGGATTCAGGGGTGTGCTTCTTGTCTGCCTCTTCTCCTCCCCCTTCCCCTCAGCACACAGACAGCTCTCCTCCACAGACTGCATTAACTTCTATACAGCAGGGGGAGGGGGTTTGCTGCCAGAGTTAACCCTGTGTGTGCCTGCCTAGATCTGCTACTCACTGCTGAATCAGCTGCACTGTGCTGCTGTGGCCGAGCTCTTGCTGCTCCTCTCCACAGAGTCAGGAGACAGCAGGGAGAGGGCTGATCTATGAGTGGCTATGGAGCCAGAGGTCTGTGAAGCTGTGTATGCTAATAGCAGAGCAAGGGGGGGGGGGGGGCAAGTGTTCCTATACCCCTGCTTAGCATACAAATCTCCAAGGACATCTCAAGCAACAACAAACAAACCCTGTCAGAACAGACACAGGGCAGCTGTGAAGTGAGTTACTATAATCACAATGTGTCACTAATACAGCAGAGCAGGGAGGGATATGAACCGTTAAACATGCCCCCCCTGATCTGTTCTATTAGTATTGTCAAAGTCTCCACAGACACATCATGATTATAGGAATACACTTCACTGCTGTCACATCCTACTGACCACAGATCAGCCTCACCTCTGCTCTCCTCAATCTCTGTAGAGAGCAGGAGGGAGCAGGCACACACACGGTTAATCCAGGCAGCACAGCTACACAAACAGAATAGAGCCCTCTCCCTCCCTCCCCTACAGAAGCATCACAAGTGCCCTCATACTGTGCCTCCCGCTCTGTGACTGATGAGTCACCAGACCTGACAACCAGTGAGATAAAAATCAACAGGTCGGTGGCTATAGTGATTTGAGTAGCTGATGCACTCCTACTGCCAGGGATAACTCAAAATCAGTAGGACATTTGTAATGAACATATATTGCAAAGCTGCTTGTTTTTTAAAGATCTTTTAATTAAAACCCAATCATTGTAGCGAGACAACCCCTTTAAGCGCAATATGCTCCGAAACACGTGGCTAAATAAGCCGTGTGAACATACCCTTACGGGGCATTCTGGTTTGAAGCCCAATGCAATTACATTTGGATTTTACCACAGCAACTCAGATTTATTGTGGATTCCGACTTCCCCCGAGGTCAGCCTATGTCAATTTCAGTGCGCTTTGCTGCTGCTGCGAACACTGGAAACCTGCAGCACATCTGCATCATATGGACGACTGATTGTACATAAAGGTGGCCACAGCTGCGCTGCAGACGTTACCTCTCCACGGTGCCATCTTGCTGCCGTACAAAGTACTGGTAAAAGTCAAACGCCGATGTCCGCTCTCTGGTCAGCCACACGGCGTTCCCCGCTGACTTGCCCAGCTTAGCCCCGGAGGTGTTTGTGATAAGTGGCAACATGCTCCCAACAACGTCGTCTCCAGTTATTCTGTGCATAAAGAAAACAACACAAAGTAAAAAAAAAACAAAAAAAAAAAACCCAGCAGTTCCCTACTTGTGCCCCTCCAACCATCTGACAACTGCAACTCCCAACAGACCCTCATGAGGAAGCAGGAAACCGACCTGTCCTCTGCCTCCAGTTCTCACTGCAAGACTCCCATCCAGATCTAGAATAAGTGACTGCAGCCCATCAAAGGCTTAAGGGGACCAGTCAGGTGCTTCCTGCTGCCCTATGTGACAGCAGGATGTGGTAGAGGGAAAGAAGTACTCGCAGTTAGTGGGCCTTGTGTATGAAAACTGTCTAGGTGCAAGACTGTCGTCGTTGCCTATAGCAACCGACCAGAGCCCATAGTGACCAATCAGAGCCCATAGCGACCAATCAGAGCTCAGCTTTCATTTCATATTGTGCTCTAGAAAAATGAAAGCCGAGCTCTGATTGGTTGCTATGGGCAACAAGGACAGTCTTCCTGCTAGACAGTGTTCATACATAAGACCCAGTGTGTGTGGGGACAAAACCCCAGTTGGTAATAGACATCATAAGATGCTGAAGGTCCGAGATCTCCGCTATTATCTACTCTGGACACCTCACAGATGCCATGTAGGGATTAGGATGGCAACAAGGTTGATGGTCACAGCTGGTGCCAGCCATCACTATTTGGGACCCAACTGTGGATTAATTTATGGCCGAACATGGGGTCCGGTGCCAGGTATCACTACCAGGGGCTCATTTGTGAATGAAGTTGTGTATGCTGTTCTATCAGGGGTCATGCCAGAATGAGGTCGGGGTTTACTGTCCGGTGCAGGCAGCATACAGGGTCATTCAGGGGTCAAGCTAGTGCCCGGAGCACTAAACGGGGGTCATGTAAGGAGTCACAGCCGGTGCCAGGCTGCACTATCAGGGGGTCACGCAACGTCATCATTTCGGAGGGGGGGAGGGGTCACAACTGGTGCCTGGCTGTCTTGTCAGGGGCTCATGTCGGGGGTCACAGCCAGTGCCAGGCAGCATTTTCAGGGGGCTCATTGGGGGTCACAGCCGGTCCAGCAGCACTACAGGGGTCTTAAGGGGTCACACCTGCCAGGCAGCACTATCAGGGGGTCGCACAATGTCATAATTTCGGAGGGGGGGGGGGGGTCACAACTGGTGCCTGGCAGTCTTGTCAGGGGCTCATGTGGGGGTCCAAACCCAGTCCCGGGGGCAGACTATCAGGGGCTCATGTCAGGGGTCACAGCCGGTGCCAAGCAGCACTATCAGGGGCTCATGTAAGGGGTCACAGCCCAGTCCAGGGGCACTATCAGGGGCACAAGTCAAAAATTTGGGGGGGTGGGTCACCAACCGGTGTGGCAGTCTTGGGGGGTCTTCGGGGGGTCCACCCGTCCCGGGGCGCCTTCAGGTCTTGTCGGGGGGGGGGGGAGGGCCTTCAGGGGCCATGCGGGGGAAATTCGGGCCCTCCATACGGGGCCTTTTGGAGGTCTCTTTGGGGGGGTTTGGTCAATGTCCAAAACACTGTCGGGGGTAACAGTCCCTTGCGTGCTTCGGGCTCCCGTGGTGCCGGGCAGCACTGTGGGGGGTCACATGTGGGGGGGGCTCTCGTGGTGCAGGCGCACTATCAGGGCGTCTCACCCGTTTCGTGGCGGTCCTGTCGGGGTCATGTCGGGTTCCCCCTGTTGCGGGCGCACTGTCAGGGTCAATTGACGCTGGGCGCACTGTCGGGGATCCCCCTGATCCCGGGGCAGCACTGTGGGGGTTGTGGGGGTAAACCCCTGATCCCGGGGCAGACTGTGGGGGGCACACCTGATGGGGCAGCATGTGGGTCCACTGATCCCGGGCAGCACTTGGGGGCTATGTGGGGGGGTCACCCTGATGCGGGCCGCATGGGGGGCTTGTCGGGGTCACACCTGATGCGGGCAGCCTGTCGGGGGGTCAAACCCTGTGCCGGGCAGACTGTGGGGGCTCATGTCGGGGGTCACACTGATGCCGGGCACACTGTCTGGGTCCATTTTGGGGGGGGGGGGTTGGGGGGGGGGCTTCGGGTCCCCGGGCAGAACTATCAGGGGTCTAACCAGTCTATGTCGGGGCTGTCCGTCGGGGAAAACCCCCTGATGCCGGGCAGCATGTCAGGGGTCACATCTGCGCGGCAGCCTGTGGGGATCACCCCTGATGAGGGCGCACGTCGGGGGCTCTGTCGGGGGTCCACCTGTCCCGGGCGCACTGTGGGGTCAACCTGATGCCAGGCGCATGTCGGGGGTCCACTGATGCCGGGCGCACTGTGGGGGGGGCTCATGTCGGGGGTCAACCTGATCCCGGGCGCCTGTGGGGGGCTCATGTGGGGGTCCACCTGATCCCGGGCGACTGTCAGGGGTCACCCTGATGCCGGGAAAGCATGTGGGGGCTCATGTGGGGGACACCTGATGCGGGCAGCATGTCTGGGTACTGGGGGGGGGGGGGCTTCAGCTGGTGCCGGGCAAAAAATATAGGGGTCTCACCCAGTCATCATGTGTGCTGTCCGTCGGGGGCCAACCTGATGCGGGCCCCCTGTGGGGGGGTCACATGATGCGGGCGGGACCGTGGGGGGTAAACCCCTGTTGCCGGGCAGCACTGTCAGGGGGTCACCTGATGCCGGGCAGAACGTCGGGGGTCACACCTGGCCGGGCAGCACCGCGGGGGGTCCACCTGATGCCGGGCCGCCCTCGGGGGTCACACTGATGCGGGCAAAAAGTCGGGGGCTCACATGATCCCGGGCACACCGTCAGGGGTCACACCCGTCGCCAGGCAGCACCGTCAGGGGTCACACCCGACGCCAGGCAGCACCGTCAGGGGTCACACCTGATGCCGGGCAGCACCGTCTGGGGTCACACCTGATGCCGGGCAGCACCGTCCGGGGTCACACCTGATGCCGGGCAGCACCGTCGGGGGTCACACCTGATGCCGGGCAGCACCGTCGGGGGTCACACCTGATGCCGGGCAGCACTGTCAGGGGTCACACCTGATGCCGGGCAGCACTGTCGGGGGTCACACCTGACGCCGGGCAGCACTGTCGGGGGTCACACCTGACGCCGGGCAGCACTGTCGGGGGTCACACCTGACGCCGGGCAGCACTGTCGGGGGGTCACACCCGACGCCAGGCAGCACTGTCGGGGGTCACACCTGATGCCAGGCAGCACTGTCAGGGGTCACACCTGATGCCAGGCAGCACTGTCAGGGGTCACACCTGATGCCAGGCAGCACTGTCAGGGGTCACACCTGATGCCAGGCACCCACTGTCAGGGGTCACACCTGATGCCAGGCAGCACTGTCAGGGGTCACACCTGATGCCAGGCAGCACTGTCAGGGGTCACACCTGATGCCAGGCAGCACTGTCAGGGGTCACACCTGATGCCGGGCAGCACTGTCAGGGGTCACACCTGATGCCAGGCAGCACTGTCGGGGGTCACACCTGATGCCAGGCAGCACTGTCGGGGGTCACACCTGATGCCAGGCAGCACTGTCAGGGTCACACCTGATGCCAGGCAGCACTGTCAGGGGTCACACCTGATGCCAGGCAGCACTGTCCGGGGTCACACCTGATGCCAGGCAGCACTGTCAGGGGCTCAGGCCCGGCCCCCACCTGTGGATGAACTCGTGGCCGGACATGAGGTTGCCCAGCTGGTCGCTGCCCCCCAGCTGCAGGCGGCAGCCGTGCTTGCGGTTCAGGTAGTAGAAGTCGTAGGCCTGGAAGAGCTGGTAGGTGAACTCCGCCAGGCTCATGCCCTCCGGGGAGCGCAGGCGGCTCTGCACGCTGTGGCGGCTCAGCATGGTGCCCATCCGGAAGTGCCTGCCCACCGACGCCACGAACTCCACGGCCGAGCGCTGCCGGTACCAGGCGGCGTTGTCCAGCACCGTCACCCGCGCCCCGGGCCGCCCGCCGCGCACCAGCGCCTCGTAGTGGCCGAAGATGCGCTGCAGCGACTCCCGGAGGCCGCGCACGTTCCGCTCCAGCCGCTCCGCGCTCAGCGGCTCCCGCTCCTGGCTGCGCCCGCTGGGGTCCCCGATCTGCGCGGTGGCCCCTCCGATCACCGCGATGATGTGGTGACCGGCGCGGTGGAAGTGCAGCAGCCCCAGCACGGCCAGCAGGTTCCCCACATGCAGCGAGTCCGCGGTGGGGTCGAAGCCGCAGTACACGGTCTGGGGGCCCGAGGCCAGGAGCTCCGGGAGCTGCAGCCGGGCGCTCTCAGCCGGGAACACCTCCTTGAAGAGGCCGCGGCGGCTGCCGGACACTAACGGCTCGGAGGACCCGGAGAGGCGGCGGCAGTGCGGCAGCGACAGCCGGGACACCGACCGCAGAGCGTGCAGCATGGGCGCCGCCATCTTGTCCCCGCGCGGTGGCTGCCGGGATACTGGTCAGCCGACTGCGCTGGGACTGACGGGACAGTAACATAGAAAAGGGCAACGCCTCTGATTGCAGGAAATGATACTGCCATATAGCATAGTTGCCAACTTTTGAAAATGAAAAAGCAGGAGAATTTAGTGGGCGGCGCGCGTAGCGCGCCGCGACAAAAATTTGCATGGACACGCCCATCTTGTTGGTATGCCACGCCCCTTCAAAAAAGCCACACCCACTCCACCTAACTGCATAACGGCTTTGGAAGAAAGCCAGGTAGATGCCCTTATAGCCAGGTAGTAGCCCCCCATAACCAGGTAGTGCCCCTTACAGGCCGGTAGATGCCCCCTTGTAGCCAAGTAGATGCCCCCTCTGTAGCCAGGTAGAGCCAATTTGTAGCCAGGTAGATGCCCCCCTTTGTTAGCCAGGTAGGTGCCCCCCATGGTTAGCCAGGTAGGTGCCCCCCGTTGTTAGCCCGGTAGGGGCCCCCATCTGTTTGCCAGGTAGGTGCCCCCATTGTTTGCCAGGTAGTGCCCCCAATTGTTTGCCAGGTAGTGCCCCCATTGTTTGCCAGGTAGATGTCCCTCTGTTGCCAGGTAGTGTCCCCTCTGTGGCCTGGTAGTGTCCCCTCTGTTTCCAGGTAGTGCCCCCACTGTTAGCCAGGTAGTTCCCCCAACTGGTTGCCAGGTAGTGCCCCCATCTGTTAGCCAGGTAGTGCCCCCATCTGTTAGCAGGTAGTGTCCCTCTGTTGCCAGGTAGTGTCCCCTCTGTTGCCAGTGTAGTGCCCCCTCTGTTAGCCAGGTAGTGCCCCCATCTGTTAGCCAGGTAGTGCCCCATCTGTTAGCCAGGTAGTGCACCCTTTGGTGACAGGTAGTGCCCCCTCTGTTGCCAGTTAGATGTCCCCTCTGTTGCCAGGTAGATGTCCCCCTCTGTTGCCAGGTAGTGCCCCCTCTGTTGCCAGGTAGATGCCCCCTCTGTTGCCAGGTAGATGCCCCTCTGTTGCCAGGTAGTTGCCCTCTCTGTTAGCCAGGTAGAGCCCCCTAAAGCTAATAAAAATTAAATAATAAAATCCACTTACCTTACCAGGCTCCTGCAGCGTGGCCGTTCCCGACCGATCTCTTCAGCGGCGCAGGGGGAAGTGAGAGCAGCCGCGCGTCACTCCCCTGCAGCCGCGCGTCACTTCCCCCTGCGCCGTTGACCTGTATGTGCGGCGCACACACCGGCGCCGGACATACAGGGGAAGGAGGGAGGAGGGAGCGATCCCTCCTGCCTCCTCCCCGCTCAGTGAGACCGCGGGCGGGTGAGCGGCCGCTGCGGCCGCTGCACCCGCCTGTAGGAGCGGTCCCGCGGCGCAAGAGTAGCGCACCAGCGCTACACTTGTGCCGCGGTAATTTAAAGGACCCCCGCCGCCTGCTGGCGGCGGGAGGAAATGCCAACTCCCCCGGGAGGGCGGGAGGGGACCCCAAATAGCGGGACCCCCCCGCCAAAAACGGGAGAGTTGGCATGTATGCCATATAGTACTGTATAAATATAGTACTGCCACATAGCACTGTACAAATATAATCCTGCCATATAGTACTGCACATCACCAATATAATACTGCCATATAGCACTGTACAAATATAATACTGCCATATAGTACTGTACAGCACCAATATAATACTGCCATATAACACTGCACATCACCAATATAATACTGCCATATAGTACTGTACAAATATAATACTGCCATATAGCACTGTACAGCACCAATATAATACTGCCATATAGCACTGTACAAATATAATACTTCCATATAACACTGTACATCACCAATATAATACTGCCATATAGTCCTGTACAAATATAATGCTGCCATATAGCACTGTACAAATATAATGCCATATAGTTCTGAACAAATATAATGCTGCCATATAGCACTGCACAGCACCAATATAATACTGCCATATAGCACTGTACATAACCAATATAATACTGCCAGATAACACTGTACAAATATAACACTGCCATATAGCACTGTACAATACCAATGTAATACTGCCATATAGTGCTGTACAAATATAATACTGCCATATAGAACTGTACAAATATAATACTTCCATATAGCACTGCACATCACCAATATAATACTGCCATATAGCACTGTACTGCACATCACCAATAACTGCCATATAACACTGTACATCACCAATATAATACTGCCATATAGTACTGTACAAATATAATTCTGCCATATAACACTGTACATCACCAATATAATACTGCCATATAGTCCTGTACAAATATAATACTGCCATATAGCACTGTACATCACCAATATAATACAATACTGCCATATAGCACTGTACTGCACATCACCAATATAATACTGCCGTATAGCACTGTACTGCACATCACCAATATAATACTGCCATATTTCACTGTACAAATATATGAATAGAAAGAAAAAACACAGAAAAGGGGGCGCGTGAAGTATGTTTAAAAGAAGGAATAAAAAAACTGAGGTATGGATGTGCTCACCTATTAAGGTTGTGCTCCTAGTTTAGAGGTACAACTCTCATATGCGTTTGCGGGGCTTTTGTGTTCCGTAGCCCTTGACACGCAGGGCCAATGTGGCATTACCCTTGAAAAAGCACTGGCTTCTTCCTGGATCTCCACGTGCGCCAGGTCCGCCACTTTTCTTCTGCCTTACTGTACAAATATAATACTACCATATAGCACTGTACAAATATAATACTGCCATATAGTACTATACATCACTAATATAATACTGCCATATAGCACTGTACATCACCAATATAATACTGCCATGTAGCACTGTACTGTACATCATCAATATAATACTGCCATATAGTACTGCACATCACCAATATAATACTGCCATATAGCATTGTACAGCACCAATATAACACTGCCATATAGCACTGTACATCACCAATATAATACTGGCATGTAGCACTGTACTGTACATCAACAATATAATACTGCCACATAGTACTGCACATCACCAATATAATACTGCCATATAGCATTATACATCACCAATATAATACTGCCATATAGCACTGCACATCACCAATATAATACTGATATATAGAACTGTACAGCACCAATATAATACTGCCATATAGCACTGTACTGTACATCACCAATATAATACTGCCATATAGTACTGCACATCACCAATATAATACTGCCATATAGCATTGTACAGCTCCAATATAATACTATCATATAACACTGTACATCACCAATATAATACTGCCATATAGCACTGTACTGTACATCACCAGTATAATACTGCCATATAGAACTGTACATCACCAATATAATACTGTCATATAGAACTGTACATCACCAATATAGCACTGCACATCACCAAGGCAGAAATATAAAAGAATAGAGGGTGCGCTCTTAGGCCATGTTCACACGGCTTATTCAAGCCGTAATTGCGGGCCGTTTTTCGTCCGCAGTTATGGCTTGAATAAGGGGCGGGGCGAGGGAGCTGCTCGCCGGCCCCATAGACAATGCATTATCTACGGCGCTTACGCGCCGTAAATCATGTGCATGTCACTTTCTCCCCCCCCCCGTGGCGGATTTGCCAAGCGGGAAGGAGTGACGGAATCCACAGTTCTCTATGAGAACTGTGAATTACCGTAATGACTGGGACGTATTGGAGCCGTACTGAAGCGCAAATCCGGCGCGCAGTACGGCTCCAATCCGCGCCCAAATAAGCCGTGTGAACATGGCCTTATGGTGAAAGTACATAATATACAATAAAAGAAAAAAATTACAGTGAACAGCACGCTCACCTTCCCGAGTTGTGCTCGTAGAGGCAAAACTCTCATATGAGCTTGGTACACTCCTGGTCTGAGCCTTGTAATGGCTGCCACGGGTCTTCTCTCTTGTTAAAAGTACCTCAGTGAAGCACGAGTATGGTGCTAAAAATAAGGTTTTAATTTCATTAAAAACAAGATCAGTAAAAGAACATAAACCTTTACACCAGGATTTTACAATAGCCACTCAACGCATTTCTCGCCTGTACCGGCGCTACCTCAGGAGACGTGTTAACACAGGAGGTGCCCACTTTAGGATTCTCGATAAATAAATGATTTTTGAAAAAAAAAATAAGATGTGGGGTCCCCTCCATTTTCCATAACCAGCCAAGTTAAAACCGACAGCTGCAGCCTGATACTATTAGAATGGGAAGGTCCATTAACACTGGTCCCTTCCCACTCTAAAAATATCAGCTCGTAGTCACCCCAGAAGCAGACCATCACATTAGAGAGTCTGCTCCTGACGGTTACCTGGCTTTTCCTAGTACCCCTGGTGCGTTAGATACTGGGGCAATAGTGACACAGGGTTAATGTCAGCCTTAGGGTGACAAAAAATACTGCTGGCTGACACCAAGCCCGAGTGGTAGTAATGGAGAGGTGTCTGTCAGATACCACCATTACTAAAACTGGAATTAAATGGAAAATAAAAACACACAAATTACACAAAAATTTTTTATTTAAATAAACATTCCCCGACATCAGCTCTCTTTCACCATTTGATTATAGAAATCAATCCAACGTTGGTCAAACATAATCCAATGAGTCCGACATAGTCCGAAGGGGAAACCTGTATGAATAAAAGAACATTAAAAAATATGACAGTACTAAACTCCATCTCCTGCACCATTTGAAGATCATTCCTGTGGCTGATCTTCTGGGGTGCAGGGTACGGAGTTCAATCTGCACAATATGATTCTGGGGAGTGCAGACCCCAGCTGCTGCACAATCTCCAGGGGGATGGTCCTATGCCCCCCCAAGGAGATTGTAGGCTGTGTCTGCACTCCTCTCTCCCACCACTCCCCACCATTGTGTTATGCATTCTACTGACAACACAAAATACAACCCCCCCATCACCCCATAACCTCTCTGCCTAATGCCCCATAGTCCTCTCACCTCCACCTATCAGCCCATAACCTTCCCACCTATCACCCCATATTCCTCTAACCTCCACCTATCACCCCATAACCTCTCTGCCTAATGCCCCATAGTCCTCTCACCTCCACCTATCAGCCCATAACCTTCCCACCTATCACCCCATGTCGAGTTTGTACAGAGATGGCTACCGGTAGGGAAGTGCTGAAAAAAAATGTAATTCTAAGATGTTTGTGTGGTAAATTTTGCAGGGACGAGTCGTAGTCGGAAGAAGACATCATGGCGGTCTGGACAGGATGGAGACGATTAGGCTATGTTCACGCGGCTTATCCACGGCGTAATTGTGGGGGCGGATTTTGCCCGCAATTACGCTGTGTGCTGTACAGCTGGGGCGGGGTGGGGGGGCTGGCAGCTCGCCAGCCCCATAGACAGTCATTATGCACGGAGCGTACACCGCCGTGAATAATTGATATGTCACTTTCTCCCCGCTCGCCGTATTGTGGGAGTGGGGAGAGGAGAAGGAATCCATAGTTCTCTATGAGAACTGTGGATTACCGTAATGACTGGGACGGATTTCAGTCCGTAATTCGCGCAGTACGGTGTGAATTACGGACTGAAATCTGTCCCAAAATAAGCCGTGTGAACATAGCCTTAGGGAAAGATAACAATTCCAGTCACAGGAGACGTCTCCGATGAGTCCCAAGATGTTACTGCACTGTAATCACTTAAATATCTGCAGAGCCTGTGTACACTGGTATCTACCACTGTATAATCACTGTATGGTAGGAAAATTGATTGTAATGGTTTAGGTGTAGGCACAGTTTGGCGGTATCTAACAGCTCTCCTGGATACTGAATGTCCAGGAAAGATGGGTGACGCCATAACCCTAATTTAGCTTCATCCAGAGTCATTATGCTACGCGCGCCACACCTTCGAATCTCCCACTTTCCCACTTTCAAAAGTGGGCAAGTATGATGTACAATGTGTGTAAATATGTTTGCTGAGTGCACATAATATGGATGTTTCATGTACATATAGGGCGACGTGTATGAACGGGTCTGCACCAGAAGTCTGGCGTCTTTTCAGCCCGTTCGCTATATTTTTAAATCTTCCTCACGCCAATATCAGGCGCATTACAGAGCGTGGGCATGCTGGAGGCGTGTTACACCACAACCGTACGAAGCTACAGATTCATAGTTTCAGTACGGCAAATCAAGGCGCATTACTGCTGGATCAGGTAGAGCACTTTCAAAGTTGTTTACCTGAGCCAGAAATGTTGTCTTAGCGCTAGAATGTGACTGATTTATGACCAGCAGTAGAACAGGTTCATAGATTCTGGCGCATTCTACACTATTATAATGCGCATAAAAATTGGCATTTAAACGCCAAAAATTATACATTGCACCCATAATGTGTAATGTGTGTATATCATGTGTGATGTGGGCACATAATGGGCCTCATTTATTAAAACTGCCCACTTGTAAAACTGTGTTGCTCATAGCAACCAGTCAGAGCCCAGCTTTTGTTTTTCCAGAGCAGTTTTAAATATGAAAGCTGAGCTCTGATTGGTTGTTATGCGCAACAAGGAAGGTCTTCCTGTTAGACAGTTTTAGTAAAAGAGGCCCATTGTGTATATAGTGTTTAATGTGTGTATATATCACGTATAATGTGTGTATATAATGTGTAATTTGTGCATGTAATGTGTATAATGTGTGCCTAAAATATGTATGTGTGTAAATATCATATATACTGAATCTATGTAATGTGGATGTATGTTTCATGTGTACGTGTAATGTATACATAGTGCTAGGTGTGCATAAAGGACCACATGTATGAAAACTGTCTAGCAGTAAGACTGTCTCCGTTGCCCATAGCAACCAATCCGTGCTCAGTGCAACCAATCAGAGCTCAGCTTTCATTTCATATAGTGCCCTGAAGAAATTAATGGGGAACTCTGGTTGGTTGCTATGGGCGTTGATTGGTTACTATGAGCTCTGAATGGTTACTATGGGCTCTGATTGGTTGTTATGAGATCTGATTGGTTGCTATGGGCTCTGATTGGTTGCTATGAGCTCTGATTGATTACTACAGACTCTGATTGGTTGCTATGAATTCTGATTGGTTGCTATGGGCTCTGATTGATTGCCATGGGCTCTGATTGGTTACTATGAGCTCTGATTCCTACGGACTCTGAGCGGTTGCTATGAGCTTTGATTGGTTGCTATGGGCTCTGATTGGTCGCTATGGGCTCGATTGGTTGCCATGGGCAACAAAGAAAGTCTTACACCCAGACAGTTTTCATACATGCCCAAAATGTATGTGTGTGTAAGGGATGCATAGAATTTGCATGTGTTTATAATGCATGCGTAATGTGTATGTAAGGTGAGTACAAAACAGCTGTGGAAGACTCATAGGGCGACATGTATGAACAGGGGTGCATGATTTTTTTGGGCGTATGTTCCGCCAAAAACCTGTCATAGCCCTGTTCCATGGATGTATGAACAGTCATATGCGCATTGTACGCCAGACACGACACTTCTGAATAAACCAAAGATGCGGGGGACGTGTTTTGCCAAAATTGTACAATGCACCAAAAATGGGATACATTTATTTGCACAAACATGCCTGCAAATGAGACGTACTCATACATCCAGTGTCGGGAAGGGGTTAATATATATCCTGCACAGTGAAGAGCATGCAGAAATCTCCATGGGGATGGAGCGCTATGTGCCCTATTGCCTGGAGCACCAAAATGCCTTGTCCCTGCCGTGCTCCTAAGGCTATGTTCACACGGCTTATTTCGGGGCGTATTTACGGACGTATTTACGTCCACAAATACGTCCTGTATTACGTTTTAAATAATGAACAATTAGATTAGCATTGATTCCAATGTAAAATACACCTCGTCATTCACACGAGGCGTATTTCCGTGACATATTTGCGGGCGTAAATACGATCGTAAAATTAAGTCCCCTGTCACTTATTGAGGCGGATTTTGCAACGTAAAACGCCATAGTAAAGAATGGGGATTGTATTTACAACGCAGAATATACACCACACTTTGTGACATGAATTTGAAACGTATTTCGGGATGTATTTGCGGACGTAAATACGTGCGTAAATAGGCCCCGAAATAAGCCGTGTGAACTTCTATAGTAAGAACGTCCTGCTGTCTCCACATAACTTTTTTTTCTGCTCTTTTTTTTACAGTTGTCTGTTGCAAAAAACAGCAGAGCAGGGCAGAAAATTTACTACAGGAGTCGATGTAAAGCGCTGGACGTTTTTTGGAAGGAAACCCACCCATGAGATTAAAAGGGTTGTATCATTTCATTAAATGGTCTTTAGAATAAGGGGACAGTGAAAACAAGCAACTTTGCAATTGGATGTCATTAGCAAAGCTGTCTTGTTTTCACTGTCCCCTTATCTTCCGTTTCTGTAAACACAGTTCCCCAGTGCTGGTAGGATTCCTCCTCCTTTCATGTCATTGGCTGACGGCTCTACTAGTTTACATGGCCCCCGGTCATATTCATGGGAGCGTGCATTCCTGCCTCTCTCACTCAAAGAAAGGGACCAGCACAATTTCACTCTGCGCAGCCAGCAGAAACACAGAGGCACTGCACCTGCTTCTACAATCAGAAAACAGCACAATTGTGCGACGGTGCCTAATGCAAACATAGACGGAGCATTAGGCGGCCTCTCAAAGTAAGGGACCGACAGTAATTTCACTCTGCACAGCCAGAAGAAACACAATAATACTGCAGGGCTTCTGCAATCAGAAAACAGCACAATTGTGCCTCGATGCCTAAATGCTCCTGTGTGTAAACATAGCAGTGAGATCTGTGCTGCTCTGGAAGAGTTCCTGGAAGACTGGATTCAATTGTAACAAACCTCCAGCTGTGAGAGGAGATCAGTGCTCTGAGTTCATAGAAGATTGTCTAGACTGAATGCAGGCCTGTGGTATGTAAACAGCTCTTACAAAATAAGACTGGATAGGGAGAGAACAGTGATATGTGTACTGGAGAGGGAAGCCTCGGGAGCCAGCATGAACAGTGAAGGGGGAGATTATGTCATTCCCCTTGGTTAAGAAACACCCAGATGGGAGGGGAAGAAATGCCCCTGGATTTGTAGAGCTGAGAAGCTGAGCGCACAATGAACCACACGAACTAAAGAAGCGATACATCCCCTTTAAAGTCCCCCCTATAGTGGGTGTTACAACAGGTTATGCAACTTCTATTTGCATGTACTCTGTGTACGCCTTGGAGCACGGTCAGAGCACGGAGTTTTCCATGAACATTTGGGTGAGCTGAATCATTTCTTTTTTTGAGCTACCACAGGTTATACCTTATCAATTCTGCATACAAGTGTCCGATGTGTCCTCATTTGTACCGTTCGTAATAAAGTTATCTTGCTTTTTGTTGCTAATGGATTTTTACGGATTTTGGCGCTAATAAAGTTATCTCGCTTTTGCCGCTAAAAATCTATTTTTTGAGGATTTTAGCACCAAAATTTGTAAAAAAAAAAAGGATTTTTAGCGGCAAAAGAAAGTTAACTTTATTAGCATCAAAATCTGTAAAACGACCACAAGATTCCATATAAATGCAATAATGTGCTTTATATACCCTTTTGTAGGGTGGAGTTACATCCAATGGCTTAATTTATGCATACGTTAAAAGCCAGACTTGAAGACAAGCAAAAAACGCAAATCGCGCCAAAAAACGCAAATCGCGGCAAAAAAACTGAAGTTTTTTCAGCATGCTTTCACAGTCAGTGGATAAAAAACGTAGTTTTACAAACGTTTTTAGGATTTGGAGTTCAGGTTGTTTTTTTGCCTACTGCAGGGTAGACAAAGCTTAACAGCAATCCAGGAAGTAGAGACGTGAGGTGCTGCTGCTGTGTTCCCCCCACTGTTGTAGCTGAACATGCCCGGGACATAGAAGGAAAAGACCCTGTTTCCCGGAAAATAAGACAGTGTCTTATATTAATTTTTGCTCCTAAGGATGCACTAGGTCTTATTTTCAGAGAATGTCTTATTTTTCCATGAACAAGAATTCACATTTATTGTTGAACAAAAAAATTCAAATTTATTAATATACTGTAGTCCTGTCATCACAAACATCAGCAGAACCAGCCAAGTTCTGAAGCAACAGGTAACCTCAGTCACACTTTCTCATAAGTGTGATGTGTCTGTGGTGTATTTAGTGAGAGACACAGATCACCCTGTAAAAACAGCTATTCAGTCAGCTCCGCCTGCATTGTTTGTATGTTCCACAGCTTCCTTCTCCTTACTTACAAAGTGAAAGTTAAACCCTGCTACTTGTAATACTGAGGTCAGTCCTCTGGATTGTTAATGACATGTATATGAGAAGTCTTATAATTTCATCTACTATCAACTTGTGTGTATTTGTGTGGAGGTGATAGGCACCCCTGTAGCAATGGCTGCCGCTTGGTATTATTTTCAGGTGTGGCCTTATTTTTATAAGCTTGAAAAAAAAAATCACACTAGGTCTTATTTTCGGGAAATGTCTTATTTTCGGGGGAAACACGGTAGTCATTTTCTTCTCCAGTATCTTCCACCTTTTCTGCCGAATGTGGAAGATCTTTACTTCCACATTCTGATTTACTTTCAAGAACAGAGATCCCCTCTGGAAAGTAATGAATCTGCAAACAGACTTTGGATAGTGGGAAAATAATGGATAACCAGGAACCTGCAGGCATTTCCAATTGAAAACCAAATTTAAAAAGCAATTTAACTGCAGGAGTTATTGTAAGACCGATAGAAGGAGCGGGCGATAAAGCCCTGGATTTAGGTGGAGGTTTTCAGGTTGACCTCAGCTGCCATCTAGTGTACGTTTAAGATCAGTGTCCAGAAATATTATTATTATTTATTTTAGAGCGCCATTGATTCCAGGGCGCTGTATATTCAAAGGGGGGTTACATACATAACATATGTCAAACAAGTACAATGGTGATGATAAATGACTAACAACTGGTACAGAGGAAGAGAGGACCCTGCCCGCAAAGGCTTACAATCTACAAGGAAGGAGGAAAGTGACAGAAGATGGGGGGCAGACATGTTTGTTGGGGGTGTAGGGGCAGAGGAGTTATAGTAGGTTATAAGCTCCTGAAGAGATGAGTTTTCAGGTGTCTTTTGAGACTAGTGAGAGTGGGGGAGAGTCTGATGTGTTGGGGCAGTGAGTTCCAGAGTATGGGGGAAGCACGGGAGTAGTCTTGGAGACGGTTGTGTGAGGAGCTGACACGGGGAGCGCAGAGATCATCGTTATGATTGTATTTTTATATAGCGTCCTAATTGATGCAAACACAACTACATGTTATACCCTCAAAAATGCTCACTTTTTTCATGGATTCAATTAAATGGGAAAACAAATAAATACATTAAAACCACACGAGATCTTAATAAAAACCCCTCAAATCAAATGATGGTTACAACCATAACTTATATTTCTTCATCACGGACAAACGGGCATTAACCTCCTGTATATGCAGACAAATGTTTTTGGCTTTTTTTTTTCCCTTTTTGATTCTTAATCCCTGCCTTCCAAGAGCTGTGAGGAAATTGAGTTTAGGTGCTGATTCTTAAATCTACAGCGCTTCAATTTCTATTGCAGACCTACTGCTAATTTTCACCTGTGTTTCAAATGGTGTAAAATCTGCATAATCAGTTGCAGATTTTTACCTGCCGATTTACATGCGGACTTGCTGCAGAAATTTTCTGCAGCAAATACATTGAATGTGCATTGACCCTATATGTTATTTGTCACATACAAAATATAAGCAGTAAAAAAACATATTTGGCACCACAATAATCCAAGCTATTAAACATAATGTATCCCAAGCAGTGTGCCAAAAAGATAAAAATAAAAGAGCACTAAAATTGGTGGTTTATTGGTCTCCTCACTCCTTAAAAAAATTACCATATATACTCAAGTATAAGTCGACCCGAATATAAGCCAAAGCACCTAAAAAACCGGGAACACTTATTGACTCGAGTATAAGCCTAGGGTGAAAAATGCAGCGGCTACATGTAAATAAAATTACATAGGCAGGTATAGGCAGTTTAATGTCCCCCATAGGTATGTTTAGGCATATTAATGCCCCCCATAGGCAGGTGCAGGCAATTTAATGTCCCCCACAGGCAGGTATATGTCCCCCATAGGCAGGTAAATGTCCCATATAGGCAGGTATATGTCCCCCTGAGGCAGGTATAGGCAGATTAATGCCCTCCCCCCCATAGGCAGGTATAGGCAGTTTAATGTCCCCCATAGGCAGGTAAATGCCTCACATAGGCAGGTATATGTCCCCCACAGGCAGGTATAGGCAGGTATATGCCCTTCATAGGCAGGTATATGTCCCCCATAGGCAGTTATATGTCCCTCCTAGGCAGGTATATATCCCCCATCAGCAGGTATAGGCAGGTATATGTCCCCCATTGGCAGGTATATGTCCCCCATAGGCAGGTATATGTCCCCCATAGGCAAGTATAGGCAGGTATATGTCCCCCATAGACAGGTATATGCAGGGTCTTTAAAAAAATAAAAAATACTGGTTCCTCTCTCCCTCGCTGCTCTGAGGCGCTCCGTCTTATTCCCGGCACAGGGGGCGTGAAGTCCTTAGGCTGCGCAGGCAGCATGATGACATAGTACACCGTCTGTGCCGGGTACTCCGGAAGACTGCATGTCTGCTTGCGGCCTTCCGGATTCCTATTGCAAAGACAATAGTATTTTTCAGCTCTTTGTGCTCCCAGAGGAGGCACATACAGCTGAAGATATCGCCGTCGGTGTCCCCGGACCATGGCAGCGTAAGGACGCCGACGGGTGACTCGAGTCTCAGCTGTATGCGCTCCCAGAGTTGCATCCAGCTGAAGAGATCATCGCCAGTGCCCGGACACCGACGGTTGACTCGAGTATAAGCCGAGGAAGGTTTTTTCAGCACATTTTTTGTTAAGCAAAACTAGGCTTATACTCGAGTATGTACAGTAAGTAAAAAGTGATCAAAACAGCCATATGTACCCCCAAATAATAACAATATAAAGTAAGGCTAAGCCCACCTAAACAAACTGTCAATCTGTTGACCAAAAAATAAAGTTTTTAAATAAAAAAGGAATTTATTATATTTGTTTTAAAAGTCATACAATATAACAAAACTATATATATTTGGAGTCTTTAAAGGGGTTTTCTCACTACAAAGATTAACAGTTAATGAAGACTTTTTCCAAATACATTGCTTTGTTTATTTTTTTTTGTTGAGATAAAATGATTTTCTCAGCTCTGAGTGCACTTAGGTTTCTCTAGGTTACCACCCTGCTCTCCCCTGCTGTTTGTCGTATCTGGTAGCAGGGGTGACGTCATCACACATTTCGGCACACAGAGGTTGAGAGCTTGTGTGTTATTATCTGATTTACCAAACAAAAGAGCCGCGCGTACTCCTGCGGCGCGGGGGAGGGAGGGCTGAGAGCTGAGAGAGTAGACATATGGTTGCTGCTAGTTCTAAACTATTTTGTGTGGTATAACTATCTGTCTTAAACACAGACATTTTTGAACTTTGAAAAAACAGCAGATTTTTCCAAATTTTCAAGACATGTTTACAAACAAACAAGGATTGGGACCGAAGTTTAGTACTAACTTAAAGGGGTTGTCTTACTACATTGATTCATCTCACTTCAGTCCTTTTTTCTTGGCTTTCACTTTGAATTCAGGGGCGTGTATACTGGCTTTCATTGGGCTGCAGTAGAAGCCAGGTCTGTAGCTATAGCAACCAGTGCTTGCAGCCTATCAGGATAGTTCAAACAGGTCTGTAGCTATAGCGACCTGAGGAGCTGATACAGCCCATACAAGAGGGGATATCTCAGAATAGGTAGGACACTGTTAATGGACACAAATTGCAAAGTCACTTGTTTTTGCAAGATCTTTAACATAAAAAGCAATCTTTGTAGTGAGGCAACCCCTTTAAAGCACAATGGCAGCATGTATACAATTTGGTGTTTAAAAGCCAAATTTTATGCACATTATAATACCACAGAAATTGCCCGATATATGAACCTGCTTTACTGCCGGTCATAAACCAGGCGCATTCTAGCGCTACTACAACATTTCTGGCTCAGGTAAACCACTTTGAAAGTGCTCTACCTGTTCCAGCAATAGTGTGTCTGGAATTGCCATAACGAAGCTATAAATCTATAGCTTCCTACGGTTCGAGTGCGCCCCGCCTCAGGTGACAGACTCCTCCCCCTCCCGTGTTATCAGCAGCAGGTAACAGGCTCCTCCCCCTCCCCTGTTTTGTCAGCAGCAGATGACAGGCTCCTCCCATGTGTTGTCAGCAGCAGGTGACAGCTCCTCCCCCTCCCGTGTTATCAGCAGCAGGTAACAGGCTCCTCCCCCTCCCCTATGTTGTCGGCAGCAGGTGACAGACTTCTCCCCCTCCCGTGTTGTCAGCACCAGGTGACAGGCTCCTCCCTCTCCCCTGTGTTGTCGGCAGCAGGTGACAGGCTCCTCCCATATGTTGTCGGCAGCAGGTAACAGGCTCCTCTCCCTCCCTTGTTATCAGCAGCAGGTAACAGGCTCCTCCCCCTCCCCTGTGTTGTCAGCACCAGGTGACAGGCTCCTCCCCTCCCCGTGTTTTATCATCAGCAGGTAACAGGGTCCTCCCCCTCCCCTGTGTTGTCCGCAGCAGGTGACAGGCTCCTCCCCCCTCCCCTGTGTTGTCGGTAGTTGACAGGTTCCTCCCCTCCTGTGTTATCAGCAACAGGTGACAGGCTCCTCCCCCTCCTGTGTTTTCTGCTTCAGGTGACAGGCTCCTCCCCCTCACCTGTGTTGTCGGCAGTTGGGGCCAGGCTCCTCCCCTCTCTATCTCGTCAGTTATTGGCAGTTGGGGCTCTGTGGCAGCTGAAGAAACCTCTAGAGACTGGAGCAGGGTCTGAGCTCTGGAAACTTCCAGAAGGTTATAGCAGCGACTACAGAACAGGAAGGTAAATGAATAATAACACATGAAAGCAAGTAAAGCTCTTCCATCCGCACAGTGACCGGAGCTGGCGCTGCCCACTACCACACCTTGGTTTATTGGGTACCTGTCGCATGTCTCACATTTGAGCTGTCAGTGTTCATGAAGCTGAGGCAGCGCGGATTGAAGCGGAGTCAATGATTTGTAGCCTGGCCATTCCCTACGAGGCAGACCTCAACTTACGCTCTATATGTGGCGGAGAGGGGGGCAGCTGTTCCTTATAGTCGGCAACCGCCAGTAGCAGCAGGGTATGGAGTCGGCTCTGATCCCTGCTGTTAATGCTCTTGACGCCGCGGCAGTAGCTGCGCACCGTTCCTCCACCCAATAGCCCGCCACCCTGCAATGTAATCCTTGGGTGAGAATCAGGTGCCAGGGTAATTGGAAGTGTCATGTGATCTCGCTACATAGCCGCCAGGTATCAGCATCTAGTTACAGCTAACACTCGCCGGTTACAGAGCGGGATGGTACCGGTTCCATATTACAATCCATTAGTCTGTGTAAACTATCGCGCCCCTTAGTGGTGAAGCGCCCTAGGGGGAATCAAAGCTAAAGTGAAAAAAAAATGTTTTAATGTGTAAAAAAGAAATTAAAAAATATTAAAAGTTCAAATCAACCCCCTTTCACCATTTAACAAATAAAAAAAATTAAAACAATAAAAAGGTAACACATATTTGGTATCGCTGCGTCCAAAAAAGTCTGATCTATTAAAATATAACATCAATATATTTTTTTTAAGTCCTGCAGTTTTCACATTGGCCACTAGGACTAATAACAATCTGACACGTCCTGTTCTGTAGAGAAAATTTATGTGAGGAGGAGCTGGGAATCTTTTTCTACTCAAGTGCACCCTATAGCCAGGTAGTGCCCCTATAGCCAGGTAGAGCCCCCCCTATAGCAAGGTAGTGCCCCTTATGGTAAGGTAGTGCCCCCTATAACCAGGTAGTGCCCCTTATAACCAGGTAGTGACCCCCTATAGCCGCCAAGAAGTGCCCCTATAGCCACCAGGTAGTGCCCCCTATAGCCAGGTAGTGCCCCTTATAGCTAATAAAAATAAAATAATAAAAGCTATTGTTCTGTTGAGAAAACTTTTCAGTAGTCTCCTCATTATCAACACAAGCAGGGTTACCCTGAGAGATGACATCATGTGTTTAGATAACACAGAATCCACCATTCACAATAGGAGATGTCACAGCTCCTCCTCTCCCTGCACACTGACTTCTTCCAAGGACACAGAGCCCAGAACACTCTCCTATAGAAGTCAATGGGACTGCTGCTGTTCACAGGCTTCTATGTCCATGAAACTGCTGTAAAGCATCTCTCTAAATGCTGTTAAAAGCGGTGCAGGCAAGATGGCCGCCCCCCATTATCATACAACAGAATTGAGAAATCTACAATCGGAAAATAAAAACAGCTAAGAAGAAAAGAATATGGTTCAGTATCTGGTTGTAATTAGTAAAATGATTGGCACCAAATTTCCTTTAAAAATCTGATTTAGATAGCAAGTTGTTACTGTGTTCTGGTGCATGACGCCATATGTTTCATGTATCGTAATATTTTTTCCTCCTCTCTTTACAAAAGGATCTTCAGCCACTGAGAGAGTGTCTAGCACTGCAGTAAACAAAGGAGAGAATCCTTCACCCACCTCTAGTTCTGGTCCACATTAGTCTGCCGGCTCAAATGACTATAACAGAAAGTTGATGTCCCTTAAAGAGAACCTGTCACATAGATTATGCCCCCTTGCTGAGGGCAGCACAAGCTAGTGTCAGACATGCTGTTTCCAGCGCTGTGCCCCTTATTCTGTAAGATGCTGTAGTTTTAGAGCATTTACCCCTCAAATCTTATTCATGAGTAGGTGTTAGCTCCGCCCACCAAAGGCTAGCTCCGCCCACTGACAGTTATTCACATGTTTCTACCTATTCAAAGTAATAGGTTTGTCAGTTGAGGTGGGCGGGGCTAGCCTCAGGTGGGCGGGGTTTGAAAAAACTGACACTCTGAAGGACTCTTCGAATGACTCTTCTGGCTGAAAACTGCAGATTTGAGCATTAAATACACGAAAACTACAGCATCTTACAGAATAAGGGACACAGTGCTGGGAACAGCAGGTCTGACACTAGCTTGTGCTGCCCTCAGCAAGGGGGGCAAAAACTATGTGACAGGTTCTCTTTAACTGCTGTGCCCGTGACTGGATTGTGAAACATGTGAACAACACTCCAGTCTGTGATCTGATGCCAATCTTTAAAGACTATGAAAAACACTTGGCCGCCATCGAGCAGAAATACAGAGCAGGTACAGACAGCGGCTCTGAGAGCGACAGCTCCAAGGATACGTCAACCATTCCCAGGGGCGTAGCTAAATACTCATGGGCCTGGCTGCAAAACTTCAGCTTGGGGACCCATTACGCCCAGACAACTGGTTCCCTACTTGGCATGGCGGATGTCTGTGGTGTCGCACGCTGCAGAGAATTATTTCTATTAAAAGGAATTGTCCAATAGAAGAAAATTCATTTCAAATGCTAAGTTATTTAGCCAAAACATCTGTTACCTCCCCCCCCCCCAAATAAATAAATAAATGTTGTGGGGTGAACAGGAAAAAAATACAATTGTGCCGTCTGTTTAATGGGTTTAGCTTTTGTGGGCGTTTATGCTGAACAGTTTAATTGACATGTTATCTGTATTTTATGGGTGTCAGTAAAAGGGCCACATGATCACCAGTATATAGGGATATCACAAGGCATTATGGGAAAGGGACTGAGAAGCCCAAAGCGCCCTCTGTTGGGTGTAACAAATCCTCAATTTGCTTTTGACCCACCGAGTCTTGAGAAAGCAAAAAGAATTTTAGCCAAGCCAGTATCTCTCATCTGCAGACAACGCTGTTTCTGGATTTTTGTCCCTCATCAGTGCAGAGCAGAGCGATACTGGCCGGCTGTGTGGGAGGCATTGAGTGGCTCAGAAAGGGGAAGATCTCTCCTTGAGGAGAGCACCGAACGAACGGCTTGATGAGAGATTAGAGATACTGGCTTGGCTAAAATCCTTTTTGCTTTCTTAAGACTCAGTGGGTCAAAAGCAAATTGAGGATTTGTTACATCCAACAGAGGGCGCTTTGACAGCCGCCGCGCGCATAGCCGCTGCTTAAGGCGCGCGCGCGACGGCTGTTCCGGATTTAAAGGACCAGCGCACCGTTAATTGGTTATTGACGGCCGCCGGCCCTATATAAGGTATACGCCCCCAGCACTCTCTGCCAGAGTGTATTTTTGGTGCGTTTAGAGAGTATTGGAGTTTAGTCTTGATTACCCGTGTACCAGTCCGCTTGCTTACGTTTCCTGACCTTGCCTGTTTGCCGCCTGCCCTGACCGTCTGCCCGTCTCTGACTACGAACCTCTGCTGCCTGCCCTGACCTTCTGCCTGTCCCCGACTACGCCTCTGGATTACGTCTTTGTACCACGCTGTACCCGGCCGCCATCGCAAGCCAGTCACGTCTGGGGTAATGACCTGGTAGCCTCACGCCGCAGCAAGTCCATCCCGCTTTGCAGCAGGCTCTGGTGAAAACCGGGGGCTACTTAGACTCCATTCCCTGGCGTGGCTTAACTATCATCGCTTGCGTTGGCCCAGCGAATCCACTCCCGCGTTACAGTACAGACTGGCCATGGATTCCGCCAGGGTACCTCTGCCCGATCTCCGGGACGTCACGACAGCTGTCGCCCAGCAGAGTCAACGTATCGACCAGTTAGCGGCCATGATGCAGAACCTTGCTACCCGTCTGCCTCCACCGGCTGCCGCCCCCGCACCCGCATCCGGTGCTCCGGCATCCATTGCCCTACCTGCCTCGGCTTCGGGACCCTCTCTGCATCTGCCACTCCCCTCACGCTACGATGGAGACCCCAAGAAGTGCCGTGGGTTCATCAGCCAGTGCTCCATCCACCTCGAGATGATGGGGCGCCAATTCCCTACAGAGCGTGCCAAGGTGGCCTTCATAATCAGCCTCTTGACTGGAGAAGCCTTGGCTTGGGCGACGCCACTATGGGATCGAGGGGATCCTCTGACGGCGGACCTCCAAACCTTCCTCCGGGGGTTCCGCACAGTCTTCGAGGAACCAGGCCAGACTTCTTCGGCTGCCGCAGCACTGCTCCGGCTTCGTCAGGGCGACACCACAGTCGGTCAGTATTCGGTGCAGTTTCGCACTCTCGCTTCGGAGCTGGACTGGAATAACGAAGCGTTGGTGGCGACATTTTGGCAAGGCCTCTCGGGGCGAATCAAGGATGAGCTCGCCGCTCGGGATCTACCAGCTGCTTTGGATGACCTAATCCATTTGGCCACCCGAGTGGATATTCGCTTCGCCGAAAGGCAACAAGAGCTCCGCCTACAACGGGAAACCGTCCGTCCACGCCGTTTCCCCCGCTTGGCTCCCACGTTCCAGCGGTCACCTCTTCCTCCTCTGATGGTCTCTGAAGAGGAACCTATGCAGGTCGAGAGAGCCCACCTGTCCCAGGAGGAACGTTCTCAGCGTCGTCTGAAGCAGCTGTGCTTCTATTGTGGCGGTTCTGGCCATTTCATTGGGGACTGTCCGGTGCGCCCGGGAAACTTCCGCACCTAGGGCTCGTAGGAGAGGCGACCCTAGGTGTCAGAACGGCCTCTCCCCGTCTGACCATGCCCGTATATATTGGTGCTTCTCCGGACAGCACCTTTCAGGCCACCGCCTTTATTGATTCAGGATCGGCAGGAAACTTCATAAGCCACGAACTTGTGACCAGGTTTCGTCTCCCTGTGATTCCGTTGCAGAAACCTATGTTCGTCTTGTCGGTCAATGGCGAATGCCTTAAGGATGCTATCCGCTTCCGTACTGCCCCCCTCTTCTTGCAGATTGGGGCCCTTCACAAGGAAACGTTGTAACTTCTTGTCCTGCCTCGATCCTCCTCTGAAATCCTTCTGGGCCTCCCTTGGCTGCAGGACCATATCCCGACCTTGGATTGGAGCACAGGTGAAGTCATGCGTTGGGGTCCCGCGTGTCACTCATGTTGCCTGTCTAAACCGCAGCTCGTCCCTCAGGTTGCCTCCCTGAAGTCTGCCAAGCCTCCTCCAAGTCGCCCTATGCCATCCTGGGACTTTGCTGATGTCTTTTCAGAGAGACAGGCCGAAACGCTTCCTCCACACCGGCCTTATGACTGTCCCATTGGCCTGCAACCTGGCTGTTTTCCTCCCAGAGGCCGGGTTTACTCTCTCTCTGTCCCGGAAACTAAGGTGATGTCTGAGTACATCAAGGAGAACCTCCGCAAAGGATTCATCCGTAAGTCCTCGTCTCCGGCTGGAGCCGGCTTCTTCTTCGTGGAGAAAAAAGACGGGTCTCTCCGGCCCTGCATCGACTATCGGGGCTTAAATAAAATTACTATAAAAAAAACGCTACCCGCTGCCCTCGATCTCCGAACTCTTCGACCGCCTACGTGGGGCGAAAATCTTTTCCAAGCTGGATCTCCGCGGTGCTTATAATTTAATTCGTATTAGAGTGGAAAACGGCGTTTAATACGCGGGATGGCCACTTCCAGTATCTGGTTATGCTATTCGGTCTCTGCAACGCTCCTGCTGTATTTCAAAACTTTGTCAACGAGATCTTCCGGGACCTACTCTACATCTGTGTCATTGTCTACTTGGACGATATTCTTATCTTTTCTCCGGATCTCGTAACTCATCGCCACCACGTCCGCCAGGTCCTCAGGCGACTCCGCACCCATCAGCTTTTTGCCAAACCAGAGAAGTGTCTTTTTGAACGCACCAGCTTACCCTTTTTAGGGTACATCGTCTCTGATAAGGGCCTCCGGATGGATCCTTCAAAACTCTCCGCAGTGTTGCAGTGGCCACAACCGGTGGGCCTTCGGGCCATTCAACGATTTCTGGGATTTGCCAATTATTATAGACAATTTATCCCACATTTCTCTATGCTTGTGGCTCCCCTGGTGGCTCTAACCAAGAAGAACACCAATCCCAAATCCTGGCCCTCTGAAGCTCAAGAAGCCTTCAACCGTCTCAAATCTGCATTCTCGTCTGCTCCGGTCCTGTCTCGCCCGGACCCGAACCGCCCCTTCATTCTGGAAGTGGATGCCTCCTCGGTGGGTGCCGGTGCTGTCCTCCTGCAGAGATCCTCCTCGGGTAAACTGCATACGTGTGGATTCTTCTCCAAAACTTTCTCTCCTGCCGAGAAGAATTACACCATAGGGGATCGCGAATTACTGGCCATAAAGTTGGCTCTAGAAGAGTGGCGTCACCTGCTGGAGGGGGCTCGTCACCCTATTGACATCTTCACTGACCATAAAAACCTCCTATATCTTCAGTCGGCTCAACGCCTGAATCCCCGGCAGGCTAGATGGCCGCTCTTCTTTGCCCGTTTTGACTTCCTGCTATACTTTCGGCCAGCCGGGAAGAACGTCAAAGCCGACGCCCTATCTCGTGCCTCGGATACGGTGGGTCTTGAGTCTCCTCCACAGCACATAGTCCCTCCTGAACGCCTAATCGCGGCTGCTCCCGTGGATCTTCAAAATTTGCCCCCCGGGTAGACGTATGTGTGCCCTGCCTTGCGGCCTAGAATCCTGAAGTGGGGACATTCTTCCCGAACAGCTGGGCATCCAGGAGTCCATAAGTCCCTACAGCTGGTCTCCCGCTACTACTGGTGGCCCACTCTTGCTCAAGATGTCAGGGACTTTGTGCTGGTCTGCTCCTCCTGTGCCCGAAATAAGGTTCCTCGCCTCAAACCCGCGGGCCTTCTGCAGCCTCTCCCTGTGCCGGAAAAACCCTGGACCCATGTCGCCATGGACTTTGTCACAGATCTCCCACCCTCATCTGGAAACACGGTCATCTGGGTGGTGACCGATCGTTTCTCGAAAATGGCTCACTTTATCCCACTGCCTGGGTTACCCTCTGCCCCCCAGCTGGCCCAACATTTTTTCCATCATATTTTCCGCTTGCACGGTCTCCCGTTGCATATTGTCTCAGACAGAGGAGTCCAGTTTATCGCTAAATTTGGGCGGGCCCTGTGCGGTCAGTTGCAGATTCAGCTGGATTTTTCATCTGCGTACCACCCTCAAACTAACGGGTAGGTAGAACGGGTTAACCAGGTGTTGGGCACCTATTTGCAGCACTTTGTGTCCGCTCGTCAGGATAACTGGTCCGATCTTCTCTCCTGGGCAGAGTTTTCTTATAACTCTTTAGAGTCAGAATCCGCTGGGGCCTCCCCCTTTTTTGTTGTCTTTGGGTTACATCCCCGCCCACCTCTCCCTCTAGCTACCTTGTCTCTTGTCCCTGTCGTGGATGCCCAAGTAAAGGACATCAAGGCTCTCTGGCAACTCACACGACAGGCCCTGCTACGAGCTTCTGCCCGCACCAAGCGTCAGGCTGACAGGTATCGTAGGCCCCCGCCCCTATTTGAGCCAGGCGATAGGGTTTGGTTATCCGCGAAGTACATCCGCTTTAAGGTGCCCAGTTACAATACCTGGGCCCTTTTGTGGTGCTTTGGCGACTGAACCCCGTGTCCTATATGCTTCGCTTGCCCCCGACTCTACGTATCCCGAACGCGTTTCACGTGTCCCTCCTCAAGCCGGTGGTGCTGAACCGCTTCTCCCGTAGATCTGTCTCGCCTTCTCCTGTTGCTAGCACAGATAACATCTTTGAGGTCAAGGAGGTGCTGGCGGAGAAGACAGTGAGGGTGAAGCGGTTCTACCTTATTGACTGGAAGGGCTTCAGTCCGGAGGAGTGTTCATGGGAACCTGAGAACAATCTGTCCCCTGATCTCCTCTCTAGATTCCAAAGGAAGAGGGGGAGAGCTAAGGGGGGGGGGGGGGGGTACTGTCACGGCGCGCGGTGCCGCAGCTCGCCGCGGCCATCCCCCTGCGCGCACGGGGTCCGGTACGGGTGCCGCGGCTGCCCGCAGCCGTTGTCCTTCTCCTCCTGCCCGGAAAACCCCTTACTTACCAGTCCCCGCTCCTGTGTCCGGCTCTGACAGCCACCGCGCGCATAACCGCATAATTGGTTATTGATGGCCGCCGGCCCTATATAAGGTATACGCCCACAGCACTCTCTGCCAGTCTGTTGGTGAGTTTTTGGTGCGTTTAGAGAGTATTGGAGTTTAGTCTTGATTACCCGTGTACCAGTCCGCTTGCTTACGTTTCCCGACCTTGCCTGTTTGCCGTCTGCCCTGACCGTCTGCCCGTCTCTGACCACGAACCTCTGCTACCTGCCCTGACCTTCTGCCTGTCCCGACTACGCCTCTGGATTACATCTTTGTACCACACTGTACCCCGGCCGCCATCGCAAGCAGTCACGTCAGGGGTAACGACCTGGTAGCCTCACGCCGCAGCAAGTCCATCCCGCTTTGCGGCGGGCTCTGGTGAATACCGGGGGCTACTTAGACTCCGTTCCCTGGCGTGGCTTAGCTATCATCGCTTGCGTTGGCCCAGCGAATCCACTCCTGCGTTACAATAGTGACTAATACTGTTATGAAATGTATTAGGCGAAATGTCTAATTCACCCACAAGATGGCGCCTGTGTCCAGACACACCCTGTTGTGCCAAGACATAACCAAGATGGCTACTGGCCTGAACTATTTTGCTTCTCTCAAACAAAGACGGGCTGTGTTATTCAAATATATAGATAAGAAGAGCCAATCAAGAGGGTGGATGTAATGTCACATGTTGCTTAAAGGGAACCTGTCACATAGGTTATGCCACCCTTGCTGAGGACAGCACAAGCTAGTGTGCTCCTTACTCTGTAAGCTGTAAGATGCTGGAGTTTTAGAGCATTTACCCCTCAAATCTTATTCTTGAGAGGGTTTTAAGCCCCCCCCAAAACCAAAAAGGCAAAAGCCTGCCCCTCCCAGTTATTTCACATGTTTTTTCCAATTTTCAAAAAAAATAAACTTGCCCTTTTTGAGGTGGGGGGGTTTTTTTAAAAAAAACTGACTTTTGAATGATTTTTTCAAAGAAATTTTGGCTGAAACCTGCTTTTTGAGAAATTAAAATTTTACCCCAAAAACTGCAGCATTTTACAAAATTTGGGGGGCCAAGCGGGGGAACTAAAGGTTTGGGACACTAGCTTGTGCTCCCCTCAAAAAAGAGGGCAAAAACCGGTGACAGGCCCTCTTTAAAAGGAATTTTTTAAACCCCAACTAAAAAACTTGTGTTTTTTTTTTTTTAAAATTAGAAAACCCTTTTTTGACGAAGAATGCAGTTGTGAATTTTTCTTTGGCACTTTTGCCCTTTACAATATCTGATTGATCCCCCCCCCTGGGCTGTCGAGCCCCTTTGGGGTTTCCAATCTCCCAAACAAAGCAATCTTAAAATACTAAAAAAAAACCAGTTTTGCAGGACCAATAATCCCTTTAAACAGTTTTAAAAGGAAAAAATAAAAACCACAACATATCACCCCCATGTAGGACTAATACCTTTGGGATAAAAATTGCCGTCAAAGTCTAAAATGGGGGCCCAAAAAAGAAATTTGGCCCCAAAAAATTTTAATCAGTGGAAAAGCTGGTTAAAATTCTGGGGGGTTTCAGATACAGCCAAAACACGCCGCCCCCTGTACTACTTAAAAACAGAACGGAGAGTTAAATTTTTTAGTGTGCCCCGGATTTTCTTTTCTAAACCCAAAAAACTTTCGGGCCCCCATTTTTGAGTTTAAACCCGGATGAAGGTGAGGCCCGAACCAATTCAAAATTTGTGGCAAATTTTGCAAGTGCCATCAAACTCTATGGGGACCCCTTTTTTAAAGAGAATATCATAAAGAAAGGTTTCCCTTTTTAAACTTTTTTTTATTTTAAACCCGGGTTTAAAAAAAATTTTTTTTGGGGGGGTTTGGGGGGTTTTAAATTTTTCCCATATCTATCAATATTTTTTTTTATACCGTAATAATCCGAAGTCCGCAGTTTCCACTTTGGCCCATTTTGGATAAAAAACAGCCCCTGATTTTTCCTGTTCGTAGGGGAAAATTTTCAGCAGTTTTCCCTTTAATCTCCCCAGGCGGTTAACACTGAAAGGTGACAAAAATTGGAAAAAGATAAAACAGGACCCAACCAGTAACAATTGGGAAGTCACAGTCCCCCCCCTTCTCATTCCCTTCCCCTTCCTTACAAGGGTTTCAAAAGAAAATTTCCAAAAAAACCGTCTTCTAGAATTTCAAGGGTTCTGTTTTTTCCCCCAGCCCCCCTTTGCCCAAAAAAGCCGCGGAAACCCAGCCTCTAAAAATTTTTTAAAAGCAAAAAGGGCCGTCCTAATCTTTAAACAGACAAAAAAATTTTTAAAAAAACACAAAATAGAAAAAAAAAAAAGGCTAAAAGAAAAAAATTTTGTTTTTTTGGGTTTGAAATTTTGTAAAAAAAGGGAACCAAATTTTCCCTTTTAAAAAATTTTTTTAGATATCAATTTTGGCACTGGCTTCGTGCATAAACCCCATATGAATAAATTATGTAATATTTTTTTCCCTCTTTTCCTTTTTAAAAAAGGTCGAATTTTCACCCACAAAGTACCATTGGGGAAAATTCCTTTAAACCTTCCTCAATTTTGGGTCCTTTTTCGTCCCGGTCCCAGTGACTTTTAAGGGAAAAGGGTTTGATTTTCCCTAAAATGCTGTGCCTGGGGACGGAAATTTTTAAAAAAAGTAAAACCCACTCCAGCCCGTGATCTGCCCCCAAAATCTAAAGACAAAAAAAAGCACTTGGCCCCATCGAGAAAGAAATAAGAGCAGGTACGACAGTGGGGTCTGGAGGGGACAGCCCCAAAGGGGCCCCCCCCCAAATTCCAAATTTTTTTAACTTTTTAAATGAAAACTTTTTTTCCCTGTTAAGGGCCTTTTTTATTTCTTTCTTTATTGTTTGTTAATTTTTTTTTTTACACCAAAAAGATGGTTATATAGGTATTGTATGTGGGCAAAAGAAAAACGGTTAAAAAATACATTCCCTTTTTTGTTTTTGTTCCCTTTAAAAGGGGGTTTTCCCAAAAGAAGGGATTTCCCCTTTAACCTAAAAAGGCTAATATCCCCCCCTTGAGGCATTTGTTTTCGTGTTTAAAAAAAACAATTCCTCCTCTTGATGCATCGCTCCACCTCCCGGGGAAACTTACCTGATACTCAGTCTCTTAATTTGGGGCAAAAAAATGTTTTGCTAATCCAAAGGGAGAACGGGTTGTGCAGTTTTTTTATTTTCCCTCTTTTTTTGCCTCAGGAGAGAAATAAGCTCGCAGGCAGCCTTTTTTTCATTCCTTTTCCCCGGGAGAAGGGAGGGTGGCTGACGGGGAGAAATCTGCATTTTCCCTCAGATAATTAATTACAACCACTGGTTTCCCCCCTTTTATACAAAAAGAACGGGAAATTTTCCCCCGTCCCTTAAAAAGTGGGTTTTATTTTTCCCTTTCCCATAATAAGAAGGGGCAAAAAATTTCAAGCGGGGCCATTAGTTTTCCTGGTGGGGCCCCCAAAAATGTAAACTGCCCCGGGAAAAAAGGGCCCATTTTAAGTCCGGGGTGTAGCTCTCACGGGTTTCACCTTTTTAATGAAAAAATTTTTGGGGAAATTTTTTTTTAAATCCCCAAAATTTTGGGGATCCCCCCGTCAAAAACTAGATGTGGCAAAACCCCTTTTTAAGAGTTAGGCAGTGTTTGTTCCTGCTTGAATACAAACAAGTTTTTCCTAGGTTTCGACCCCCTCTTCTGCTCTGGGCAGCCCTTGCTGGGGTGTCCCCACCTTTTCTCTTTTTAAGCAGTTGCGGGGGAAATGGTAAATTTTTCCCTCCCTAGAAAAGGGCCTTTATTTTCAATCCCCCCTTTATAAAATATCCCCTAACGGACAGTTGGGAATGGGGCCTAGAAGAGATAAAAATTTTGTCAGTGCTTGGCGGGCATTTGGGTGTGGGAAAGGGGTGCTTATAAAAAAACCCAAACAATAAAATTTAAACCTACCCCTTTCCTTTCTAAAAATTTTGGGGGTATTTTTTCAAACTCTGTTTGGGGGGGAAAAAAACCCCAAAAAAAACCCCGGGGTCCCTCCTTTTTGCCCCTTTACTTTCCCTTTTTTTAAAAATTGTACATTTGAAAAAGATAAAAACCAAAAAGAAGTTTTTGGCGGACTCAGACCCTAAACGGTTAAAGGTGTTGTGCCTCCCCAACAGCAAAAACCCCCATAGGTGAGCGGTTATATGTTGTTATTTCGGGTTATGTTTACATGAAAGAGCTCCTTTTTCTTCTTTTTTTTTGTCTTTTTTTACTCCCGGGGAGCCCGGGGTTTTTTTGGACTTCGGGTTTTGGGGTTTTGGCATTAAAATTGGAATCACTAAGGGTATTTTTTCCCCAAAACTCAAAACCCCCCAAACCTCCCCCCCCCCCCCCCCCCCCCCCCCCCCCCCCCCCCCCCCCCCCCCCCCCCCCCCTTTTCTTTTTGGGGTTATCCCGCATAATTGTGCTTCAATACGCCCGAAGTATGGGAACAGAATACTGTAATTCATTGCATTCAAATGCGCATCAAATAGGTATCTAAATACTTATTACCAATGTGTTTTTTTATATGTTTTTTGGGTGGACATTTCGGACTTCTTTTAGTACGGTAGTTTATGTATTGAAAAACGTATCATACATGATGTGTGAACCTTCCCTTAAGGGACAAATTTGAAAAATTAAAACAGGAACACACACTTACAAAACTCGACACATATGGACTTTTTTCTTCTACTCCTACTATAAAAGAGATGTCACAATTTTCAGTTTATTACAACACTGATATTTCTTATAGTTTGATTGACCTTTCATTAATAGAAGATTCCTCAGTAACAAGAGTTAAAGCAGAAGTAAATCTGACTTCACCTACTCCTTTTTTAGGAGCAGGCCAGGTCTCCCCACTGGCACTATTCACACCACGTCCCTCACAAACTGGCAGAGCAGGAGCCTATCGAAAAAACGAGCAAAGATCCCTTTAAGGTAAAAGCAATAGATAGTTGCAACCTTCGCGCTAATGATAAAAACAAACACAAGATTAACCCCTTAAGCCGAATGCCTGAAAAGTAGTTAATGACCAGAATTTTTTTTTAGTTTTTGCCTCCTTGCATTTAAACAGTTGTAACTTTTATATTTTTTCAATGACGCAGTTGTGTGAGGCCGCGTTTTATTCAAGACAAGTTGTACTTTATGGGGGAATAGTTTTAGTTCACTTATAAATAACTGCAGTATTTCTTTTTTTTTATTACATTTTTTTTTTTTTTTTACAATATTCACATTTCACACTTAATAACTTGTTAGATTAATTATACAGGTTATTACGGTCGTGTGGATACCTAATATGTGTAGGTTTTTTTGTGTGTGTAATTTATGCACAATTATTTTTTTATTAAATATTTATTTTTATTTTACTTATTTATTTTTTTTTCCCTTTTTTTTTTTACACTATTTATGTTTTTTTTCCTTTTTTTTTTTTGGATCCCAGGGAGGTTTCCTGCACTCCCTGGTGCTTGCAGTAGATGCTTTGGGATCGGGGCTGTGTAGTACAGCCCCGATCCCAGCGCAGCTGCGGCGCTGGGTGCCGCAAACGCCGATGTCTGCAGCGACGTCAAAAGACGTTGCTGCAGACGAACAACCCGCACCAGCCACGTCAAAAGTCGGCGGCCGGTCGTTAAGGAGTTAATATTTATAATCTATCGAAATACATGTTATCCACAGATGAAATCTCTCTTTTGGAAAAAGAGCTGTTGTATTGCCTTACAAATAATAAATTGAACTAGTTTGATTTATTCCAGGACCTCCAGAGATTTGTGAGTGTCACGGAGTTCACCGTGGTCCCTGCTCCGGACCGTGGTCACGCTTGAGCCACCGTTCCCCGGCATGTGTACACAACCTCCTCCCTGTCCTTTGTGCTACTCGACTGTCTCTGGCAAGCGCGCTCCATAATTGCACACCTCTAGAGCGCACAATGCCGCTAAATCAGGGATTAATGGACCAGTGGACTCTGGTCCATACATTAGTCGTTACTTCCCCTGCTGCCCCTTGCTGCTAGCCTCTTGCCAAAGTTTTTACTGCGTTAACCTATAGAATGGGGGCCGGGAAGTCCCCACCCGAAGTGTGCAGCTAGGCATTCATGATCCGCCAGTGGGGCTTGCGAGAAGGGGAAGGAGTAGCGGTGCTGAGAGACGATGGATTAAATGAGGCCGATTTTTTCAGCTGGGGATAGCAACGACCTCCAGTCCCTTCACACTGAGTCTCCTGTCGTGCCCCTGTAAAGATGGCTGTTCGAACTGGACGAATGTGTGAACAAGTGTCATCTGACTTGATGTTAGTCCACACAGCAGGAAATGATTTACTGAGGCAGCTGTGGCATTGATCATTCGGCCGCACACATGGCCCGTCCTATATGGAGCTGAAGTTCTCGCCTGATGGTTCACCCCAAGGCTCACAATTTTGCTGCATGAAGCCCATCCAGGGACGCATCCATGTCGCCGAAATCTCAATCTCAAGTTTTACTGGCTGGCCTGGAAAGAATCCGAAGCAACTCGGATGTGCATGGAGCTCAGTCGGTGGAGATAGCTAGGCAATCGTTTGAGGCACGGGAGGTGGAGACCTACATCTCGACATCAGCAGCTCATGTCTTGGACACCATCTTGCAGTAGTCCCCCCAGTTCCTGTGCCGCGCGATTATATCTATAGCAAGTTCCAAACTAGTTTCTTAAAGTCACCTCTGCAGGTAGGCCCCTGCTGGCGAATGCTCCGGCTACCAGTGATCTTCTCAATGAGAGGCGTAGTTGTCGGGAAGACGGTCATGGTCTGGAGACCTGCACTCAGTGTTCGAGACAGTGAGTGATGGCGAGCACCCTTCTCCTACCCGGATGTGACAGGGCTCAGGCATGGTACCTATCCACTATCTTTCATGAGCAGGGATGAGGATCGTTCCGCGGGGTGGAAAGGTAGGGGGGTTCAGTGAGTGCAGGTCGGGGTCCTGAAGAAGGAGGTGCAGGGTCCAGATGAACAACACTACTGTGTCGAGTGCTCAGGATTCGTGGTCAGGCTGACGAACTCACATCTCCCATACAGTGAGTATTGTGTCTTTGCCGTGTACCTTTCACCCCAGTTCTCAATGTCTCCAAGGGGCTTGGTTAGGTCAAGGGTTTGGTTCTCCTTTGAGTGGTGAGCTTTCATTCGGGGCTCGGGTGGCTTGGTTTCGGAGGATTGAACTGTTTACAGCATATGATTGTACAGTGTCTGGTAGTAAGTGGTGATGAATTGAGCAATTTGAGTGCTGTCTTGGGAGTTATTAGACGCTCCAGTGTCAGCTTTGGTTCCTTCGCCTAGCGCAGCTTGTGATTCGAGGGCTTTGACGGATTTTTTAGTTCTTGTGTGTGATGGTGTTCGTATGGAACTCTGGCATGGCAGTTTCAGATCCAACTGATAAGGAGAAACAAGGACATGTTACACGGTATTTGGTTTTTGCACAACATTTATCCCCAGTACAATTAACACCCATAGAAGAGAAAAAGATTCCCCACCTCCAAATTGCAGCATTTGCGGGTCATTTTAGTCCTCTAAAAAATTGAAAAAGACAAAATGATGCAATAAAGAGTCACCATGAATTCCGAACTGTTAGTCAATTAAAAAGTGCATTTCAGCCCGCCAAAATAAATGCCCCTGACTTCCTAACTCGCGTGGGAGTTAGTTCCAAAAAAGCTATCTTGGTTGCAGGAAATGCCGCCACTTGAGCGCAATATCTCAAAGATACGTCCACCTATAAACATAATGGAAACCCTACATAAATTGGTATTGGCAAATGCGTATCAACCCTGAAGAATACAGAGAACACATCATTTTGTTACACCAAAAAAAAACAACAAAAAAAAAATAAAAAAAAGAAAAACGAACAGTAAATAGCAAAACACCCGTCAAACCCTGTGCGCAAGCTACTTTTTTCACATTTGCCTCACTTAGAATTTTTTTGCGGTTTCCCAGTATATTCTATGATAATATGAATAACACCACTAGAAAGTAGTGGAAGAAAAAAACTTACTATTATGATCGTCCGTCAGAAAGGGGTTAAGTGGATTCAGTATTTAGAATCAGCAAAAATCCATATTTGTAGAACCTCGCCCATAGACCGCAATAGAAAATCCAAGAGCTGTAAGTCCTATTAAGCTCCAATTTTCTATTGTGAGGGGATTTTCCAGACCAACGTTTTTTTTTTTTTTATACTAACTGTGTGGAGTATTTTTATTAAAGTTTCATTCATCTATAAAAGCGCGAATTATCACAAATCAAACATCAGTGTATAAGGTCAAATACACAGCAAAGACAAACAGTTCCCGACATAGAGAATCCTTCCGAATAGAAAGACAAAGACAAAATGTCACTTGCTTTGCTAAGTATGTTGTCTGCATTTATGTTTCTGACGTGGAGACAGAATAAAACCCGGTGATATGCTATGGGCCGAGTTAACCTCACTGACCTTCTTGATCCACCTCAATCGAGTTAAGCTAGTTTAAAATAACGGGGACCATCCCAGAAAAACCAGACATAAACACAAAGAACAATCAAGTGACGGGGGAGACAAAAGACTAGGTACAGAAGGAGGAGGAGAACTGTTTGAGTCTCTGTGGCTCTACATGATTATTGATGTTGGGTCTCTAGTAAGTGGTGATGCTGTGCCGAGAAGTGATAAACAGCAAACAGCATCCATACCGTCCCTTCTCGTTCGAAATATAGAATATAGAGGTACTGACCGTCAGATTGGAGGAGCACACGCTGTTCAAGCCCTCAATATACCGAGCCTCCGTCAAGGGTGGTGAGGTTATATAATAATCCCTAGTGTTTCCAGATTTTATCCAAATTTCTCAAGCGCTGGATTATGTCTAAGGCCGTGAAGGTATTCCTTTTCCCAAAATATCTTTCATCGGCGATAAAACTGTCTTTTGAAGGGGGTTTTTGGCATTTCCATGCTTTTCTTTTTAAGAACTTGGGGCTGTTTTTCATTGTAGAAGGGGGGCCGGGTGGGGGGGGGTCATGCACAGGAAAGAATTCAGTAGATAATTTTGGGGGTTCGGGAATGTTTTTTTAGGATGGCACGGGTTAAGGGGGACTGTTTTCCCCAAGGGTTTTTTTATTGGGGAAAACCAAAATATATGAATTTTTGGGTTCCTCGTGTCCCTCCCAAACTCCACAAAGGTGAGACATAGGGTGAAATAGTAGGAGCACAGGGGTGTGGTACCGGCTTCAAACATTTTTTATTGTTTTCCTTTTAGGAGGGCACAGGGGAAGACCTGCTCCCGGGTCCAGATAAATTTTCCAGTTTTTGGGGGGGGGGTCCCCAGGTATTCTTCCCCTTTTTTTTATATAGAAAGGGTTTGGGGTTTGAGCCCAACAGGGGGCACCACATTTTGTAATTTAGGAAATCAGCCCGGGGGTAGAGGGAAATTTTTTCGGGATAGTTTCCGAAACTTTGGGGGACGAACCGCAGTGGACAAGATCTATGTAGAAAATGTCTAATCTGAAATAATTAGTAAGTTTGGGGCGGCAGCTTAAAACTTTCTCTAAGGCTTTTAAAGGGTAAATCTTCGGGGGCCTTATCTAAAATGTCCGCCACCGAAAACCGACTGTTGAAACCCTGGCTTCATGGGGCCATGGAGGTGTCCGGTAACGGGTTGGAAAAGAAACGATGCAAGGGGAATATCCAATAGGTTTTAATTTTTTATGACAAAATTTATACTTCCCCTCGGGCCATAGGACCCCAAAATGGCCCATCAACCCTTTTGAGTCGTAGACCACAGGGGCGATTGGGGGGGTCGGGGGGAGCCACGCTTTTTCCGTTCCGTCCACCCCGGGGCGTAAAAAGCA